>PISX010002662.1:0-154378 GCA_004024625.1 Mellivora capensis | reverse complement strand
GGATTGGGAGGGAGACAAACCATAAGTGACTCTTAATCTCACAAAACAAACTGAGGGTTGCTGGGAGGAGGGGGTTGGGAAAGGGGGGTGGGGTAATGGACATTGGGGAGGGTATGTGCTATGGTTAGTGCTGTGAAGTGTGTAAACCTGGCGATTCACAGACATGTACCCCTGGGGATAAAAATATGTTTATAAAAAATAAAAATTAAAAAAAAAAGGTATATGGTAATTCTCTGTACCAACTCTGCACCTTTTTCTGTAAATCTAA
Source organism: Mellivora capensis (assembly GCA_004024625.1). Taxonomy (NCBI): domain Eukaryota; kingdom Metazoa; phylum Chordata; class Mammalia; order Carnivora; family Mustelidae; genus Mellivora; species Mellivora capensis. Next base: position 154,110 of record PISX010002662.1, on the reverse strand, counting down.
AATTATTGCAAAGAAAAAAGTTTTCGCAAAAATTAAGAAAACACAAAAAAACAAGACCGCTATACTAGATCACCTCCGAGTCATACCATTCGACAGAATTTCCCTGGGTACTCTCCACTTAGGAATGTTTAGCCAGGGGCCAGAGAAAATTTGCCTCTCTGTCCCACTAATAGACAAAATGAAGAAAGGATAAAAAAGAAACAGGAAACGTTGATTAAATTTGCCAGTTTATAAAGGTTTCTCTAAAGAGCTTGGGCAATTAACAACTATGCACAATTTAGTAAATTCAGCAATGCTGCCGTCAGCTGCCAGTCCCGTTACTGATTATTTCTCTAAGCAGTCATAAAAACCACAGGTCTTAAATCTTTTGCTAAATCACACACAACTTGACCAGGAAAATATAGTGTACCACCCCATGTGACTAGTCCCTGGGATAAATCATTTGAGATGATCAGAGGCTCCGTTATGCATTTGCCTGAAAAACTGGCCTCTTTGGTCAGCATTTCTGATGGATTTCTCAGCTCGATTTCCACTGCAGCTCCTCATTCTGGTCAATCAGTAGAGGCAGCAAATGGAGACAGCAAACAAAGGAGGTGAAATATGATTACTGAGAAGAGAAATCAAGGGCAGTGTCTTCTCCAATGCTGGGAGACTTGCTTTCATCATGAATTGCCATGGGACCCACACCTCTTCGATGCATCTGGCATTTAAGAACTGCATATTTATTAAACACTTGCCTCTGAAATTCAAAGAAATAACCCGCCACGTGCCAGCGCCAAATGATGGGTATTTGTCTTACCAACCCTACAAAATAGGCATGATGATCATCACTGCTAGGTGGGAAGAGATTAAGACTCAGAATCCCGGAGCCACTTTGTTAATTGGACAATGAATCTAGATTCCCCTGGCATCAGACCTCACGCATGTCCCCTGAGATAGCACTGCTTTGTCACAGGGAGTAGATCGGGGTGAACAGGAACAACACGGGACACAGCCTACACACGGCACCCCCACGCGTGAAAAAAAATCATTTTTTTTAAATTTTTTAAAGATTTTATTTATTTATTTGACAGAGAAAGAGAGATCACAAGTAGGCAGAGAGGCAGGCAGAGAGCCCTATGTGGGGCTCGATCCTAGGACCCTGAGATCATGACCTGAGCCGAAGCCACCCAGGCGCCCCTAAATCATTTTTTTAATAATTTATTTTATTTTTTATAAACATATAAAGTATTTTTATCCCCAGGGGTACATGTCTGTGAATCGCCAGGTTTACACACTTAACAGCACTAACCATAGCACATACCCTCCCCAATGTCCATTAACCCCCTAAATCATTTTTTTTTAATGGGAGATCGGTTAAACCAGATTTGGTCATTCCTGGACTCCAATTTTCTCTATGTGTTTCCTTGGAAGGTATGTTCTCCTTTCCACATAAACACTGGAAGAAAGGGAAGATTCTCAACGGCAGAGACACCTGTTCCAGATCGAGTCCGGGGAAATATCTTTTTAACTTTTTCCTCTACTCCAGTCACAAGAATCTGCTTTCTTCTTTTTAAAAAGAGCAACAAAAAAAGTATGTATATTATATGAGAGAATAGTCTCTTGAGCAGAAGCACAAATGGAAGGTTCAGTACAAAACTACGGCAGATTCTCCCAAAAGAAACATTAAACACACTTACAAAGGTGTCGGGAGAAGCTTGGTAAACAGAAGGCTGCACAGTGGAAAGCCTCGGAGTCACAACCCTCTGAATACGTTCCAGAAATGAAAACAAAATTCGAACAGGCAGAGGGAGCACAGGGTGACCAAACTTCAAAAAAAATATGTATCTATATACACACATACACACATACATATATATACATATACATTTTAAAAAGATTTTATTTATTTATTTGAGAGAGAGACACACACAGAGAAAGAGATGAGAGCGTGAGCAGGGGGAGTTGAGGAAGAAGCAGACTCCCCACTGAGCAGGGAGCCTGACCTCTGGCCCCATCCCAGGACCCTGGGATCATGACTTGAGCAGAAGGCAGATGCTTAGCCGACTGAACCACTCAGGCACCCCTATATATACATTTTTATATTTTGGATTTGTAAATGTTTATCTATCTATCTATCTATCTATATATATATATACATAAATATGGAATTATATATAGATAGGAGGTATACAATTATATTTATATATCATATATAATAAATTCAAAGTAAAAAATAAGGCATGTTGTCTTAAGTAATAATTTTTTTAAATGAATCCACAGTCTCACTTTTCTTTTTTAACTTGGAAGTCAGGGGTAGTTAACCAAGTATAGGGGCAAATCCCTTGACTGGATGAGGGTATCTCTTCAGGAAAATGGTGTATAACTGGGGGGACATTCTGACTTCTTTAAGAGTATGATGGAAGCTATAAAACATCTTCTGTGAAAATTAATACATACCCATCCCTGTGGGTTTTCTTTCTGAGATGTCCATGACACCTGGTGACCATCCCTATGGAGAGCCCAGGGGCCTCCCATACCTTCTGCAATGTTCACTAATTAAACTTAGAGAAAGAGACTGATAAGCCATCAGGATTTCAAAAAAACAGCACACAAATCCTTTGTTAAAGGGGTTTTGAGTTTTATCTACATACACAGATGAGGTTGATTTCTTTGCCTTCCGGTTTGTAGGTAATGTTCCAAGACACACGTGCCCCAGAATAATTGAAGTCAGGCAAACAATGAAAGACCACAGTGGGAGACCAAGCACTCTTAGGCTCTGGTGCATTTGCAAGAGGTTCCCAAAGCTTGGAATTTGATGAACACCAACCAAACCTTGAAGGCCAAATAGTCTGGTCCACAGAAGCATGTCCAGTAGAGCCAGAATGTTCCCCTGGCCCTCTCCTGTTCCTCTCCAGGGCCAAATGGAAACAGGTGAGATATGATGTTGGAGCTGAGATGTTGAAATTAATGTGCTGAGCACGTGGGCTGATCCCAAATAATGGAATGGAGTTGTATTATGTGCACATTTCATTGTATTAACTCAATTGCACCAACAAGGAAATTAGAAGGAAAAAGCATAAGTAAAGCAACAGAAAGAGTGAATAGCTTAAATAAAGCAGGCTATGAGGCCAATCCACTCAGTAAACACATGCCAAAAAGCAGTGGATGCAAGGCTGTTGGCAAAACCTAGGAGAATAAGAACCTATGAAGGGTTTTAGGGATTTCTTTGCCACTGATAAGGAAGCAAGCCCATTGTTCATCTAGACAATCTGTGTTGAAGAAAGGCAAAGAGAAATTAGGGACCAAGGCCATAAAGAAACATTAGCCAGCACAAGATGAGATAAACCTGTGAAATCATCTGCAAAAGATAGAAAAACCTAGATACTGTGTTTGGTGGTGGAGAGGGTAGGCAATGAGTACCCTCTCTCCTAGAAATGGACTATACAATAGTCAGTCTCGGCAGAAAAATAAAAAGCAAAAACAAAAGTACGTGTCAACCAAGAAGTATGGCCAGAGCCCCAGAGTCACTAGCTGCTGTGTTCTTGTGTCAGGCTGCGTCATCGCTGGTCTACACATTTGTTGGATATTCCCAGGTTTTGTGACTGAGAGATAGTTGAAGCACTGAGTAAATAGGGTGGAGATGATGTCACACCTGACCTTGAGCAAGAGAAACAGAGCAGGGAAGTCACCATCATGGGAAACACTAGACTGAGCCCCATAAGTATCCATGAGTGTGTGAAAAGCTCTTCGTCCAAATGACATCCTGTCCATCACCATCACTGACTGAGCCCCACTGATGAAGGACTGGGGCCACAGCCCATGGGGGAAAATTCAGGCCTGAACTAACGTTTCCTTTCTTAACTCTCCCCAGGAGTTACTTACCAGAGTGTTCCATGGGCCTCTGCACTTGTCATCCACAATTAAACCTCAAAAAAGTCCATCCCATGAGAGTCACAGTACATGAAATGGTCATTTCATGGACTCCAAGAGCAAGTGGAAATGATGGCACCACAGATCAAATGCAATTCAGGGGCATTTTCTAATGGTGAGAAGGAATAAAGAATCTCTTTATCATTGTGACCTATGTTAGAGTTGGCAGAAATGCAACATATTGGCAGGTACATTTGTCTATAAAATTCTGTTATCACATCTGCAAAATTGCTAGAAGAAGTTATCACTCTCATTCACATGGTACTTTCCAGTCTACGATGTGCCTTAATACATATTGTCTCATGCCATGGTTGGGATGAGGGGTCTGAGGCTCAGGACATTTGGTACTTGCCAAGGTTCAGATATAGTATGGGAATGCCGCTTTGGTCATAATGGTGAGGAACCCAACTGAGCCACAGATAACATCGTATACCAAGCTTCAAAGGAAAAAAGCAACAGTTTGGGTGTCTATTTTCTTGGGATAGCAACTTGCAAGGTTCTAAAAAACCACTGAGAGGGCACCTGGGTGGCTCAGTGGGTTAAGCCTCTGCCTTTGGCTCAGGTCATGATCTCAGGGTCCTGGGATAGAGCCCCACATCGGGCTCTCTGCTCAGCGGGGAGCCTGCTTCCTCCTCTCTCTCTGCCTGCATCTCTGCCTACTTGTGATCTCTGTCTGTCAAATAAAAAAAAAATCTTAAAAAACCAATGAGGCTTTTAGGGCACTGGCTTTTCAAATTCCATCACTAACCAGTCTAAGTAAATGCCCAATTTTACAAGCTTCCCTGGAAATAACGCTGGCTCTCCACTCTCGTCTACACCCTCCCAATTCAGGGCTGTTGTTTTGTTATTCTGGATTCCTCTCCTCCATGTATTTATTATAAAGTCCTTCCAGTTCTTAAGACTCTAAACTATGGGTGAATGCAAAAGCAGGAGGAATTTGTCAGGCATATAACCTTCCGCATGGCTACAACTTCCTCCGGACCATGTCACAAATGTGTCTTAGTCTTCCAGTACCTTTGTAACAAGAATTTTCTCATTATGGAAAACCAAACATGGCAGAAGATGGCTTATTTTGCATGTAACTTAGGCAGCCTTTTATTTATTCTTGTATTATTGTAATAATATCTCTGAAACTCAATATTATATCCAAACCTCCTGATCCCTAATGCAGTTGAAAATAAAACAGAAGGAACGACTTCAATTTTAAAGAGGAAAACAAGGGCTGAGCTCATAGAAGATAATTATAACTCCAGGAAAGTCTCAAGAACTTCATTCACCACTGCTTCTCAAAATGGGCCCTCTTCTTCCTTCCAAATCAAACCTAAATCCAGTCTGCTCTCCAATAGCCAGAGAGAGAACAAATTTCTACCTATGAATCAGGCTATCGGGGTGAAATTTTCAAAATATTCCTTTTTTACATGATGGAACTTTAGGCATACATTCAAATGAAGTTTCCAAATCATTTGTAATGTCATGGGAAGCAACTGAAGATATTAGACTACATTCTGTAATCTCATTGATACAAAAATATGTAATATAAAATATATTTTAAGTGGCTGGGAAGAAGCACATGAAATGTTTATTACTGATGATCTCAGAGGTTATACAATGATGATCAACTCTTGTGTTCTTTTTTTTTCTTCTCTTAGGTTTTGACAGTGGTCATATATTGCTTTTTTTTCTTTAAAAAAATAAAAGTATTTGTTCTTTAAGGAGCCCTTCCCATTTAGAGCAATGATGTGTCAGTTGGACCTCCTGTGATGAACTAATTCCATAGTAAGCTCATCCTATGCTCAGGACTTACTCTAGAAGTTCTACAAGCCCTCTTCCTTTCCTACCCTGTGTGCTTTTCCTATGCAGGCTTGTCAACTCCCATTGCTTCTATTACAATCTGTATACTAATGACTTCTAAACATAGGTCCACATTCCAGAACTTTCCTCTGAACTCTAAACCTGTACATACAGTTGCCCATTTGGCATGTTCACCATGATCACTCACTGGCAACTTAAACTCAGTGTGTGCAAATCACAACTCAGGGCCCCTGCTCCATGCCTGGCCCCCTTCCACTTTCCCATGTCAGTAAGTGTCACCACCATCTCCATCATTACATAAACCAGGAACCTTGCTTGCCATTTATCTCCCCATAATATGGCATATATCTGATACATTAGCCAGTCCTACTGCTTCTTCTTATAAAATATCTTTCAAACCTATCTGCTTTGCTCCATTTTTAGGGCCATTCTACTGGGTGAAGACATCACCTCTCCCTGGAGCACTGCAACATGTTCCAGTTGGTTTTTCTGTGTCTACTCTTGCCTTTTCCCCAAATTTATCATTTTGAAGACATGAATTTGATCATGTGTTGCCCCAAACTTTAAATCCTTCAATCCTTTCCTCTTCTTTTAAGATGAGATATAAAATGTTGGTCAAAACCTGTAAGACTCTCAACAATATGGCCACTTCATTTTTCATCACCCTAATCTGGTTCTGCCCTTCCCTTTGATTTCTGTGGTCTGAAGTTATGCAAGGAAAACCTCACAGAATTTGAAAACAAGGCTCCATCTTTTATAAAAACTGCATTGCAGAAAAGAGGAAGGAGAAGTCTTACCTGTTAAGGATCAGGGACAACCTCAACCCAGTTCCTCAACACATCAAAGTGACAGGCTTTCTTTTTGATCTGGGTACAACAAACAATTCCTCCAAGACTTGCCTTGTAGTCAGCAAAGGAGAGGACCTTGTGATGCTCAGGTAGGGAAGAAGAGACAGTTGATGCTCACCAGGGAGTGAAAGGTGATCCTTGGTGTAAGCTGTCAAACAGCAAAAGGCTGTTTATATAGGGGCTCCGAGAACATGTATTTGAAGAAAGTATTTGTCCAGTACGGTACTTAGGATGCTTAAGGGATTACAGTATTTGTCCAGGAGAGTGAGGCATTTAAGCTCTATACAGGATTCAAGATGTTTGCTCAAGGCAGTCAAACATTAAGGATCTTTTTGGCTGATATTTGCAGAGAATGAGTCAAGAACATCTGTTCACCATGGAGAGGCTGATTTCCTCATCTTCACAGTAACCGTGACTTGGGAGGAAGGAAAAAAGTGCCCTTCTTGTGTAAACCTGGCGATTCACAGACATGTACCCCTGGGGATAAAAATACATTATATGTTTATAAAAAATAAAATAAAATAATAAAAAAGTGCCCTTCTTGCTCAGCTCGATTTCACATACTGTCCACTCTATTTGAAACACTCTTCTCCTTCCCTCCTCCCCATTTTCCAGGATAATTCCTATTCTTCCTGGGGATCTCAGTTCAACATAACTTCCTTTGTGACAGCTGCCCTGCTTAGTTGATCACCAGCTGTGAAATGATTAACTATTTCCTTGATTAACTCTTCTAGAGCTCCTGACATGTTGTTCAAGTAATTAATTAATTGACTGATTCATGTGAGCATCTAAGCTCCAAAATATGACCATCAGACTCATCATCATCGCCCCCACTCTCATCCCAGGATCTAACACCTTTTAGAAATATTAGTTGAAAGAATAAATTAATTCTTTGTGTGATTTAATATTCGTTAACAAAATAACTCCCTGGACACAAGGATGTTGTTGTACATCTCTTTGTATCTCCTCAAATGTGATTTACTTGGCCCACAGTAAATCTTCAGTCAATGTTTTTATACATACCTAAATAAAGAAATAAATAAATAAGGAGACAAATACATAGTAGTTTCTTTTATCACACCCTATGAGATATAGCAACAATCTTAAATTTCTGGCTGCAGGATCCTTTCATTATTTAAAATTTATTTAGGACTTCAAAGAGCTATTTATCTAATAGGCACACACTGACACATTTACATATATAGATGTATATTTTCATATGCATTTTTATATATACACATATGTGTATTTATCAACTAAGATTTAAAACTGAAAAACTTTTTAAAATATCAACTTAATAATTTGCTAAAATAACAAACTCCTTACATGTTAATAAAAATACCACATTTTTGTGAAAAATATTGTATTTCCAAACCCAAAACAAATATTTAGTTAGAAGAATGGTATTATTTTGAATTTATTTTATTTTTTTATTTTATTATTTTTTTAAAGATTTTATTTATTATTTTACAGACAAAGACACCAAGAGAGAGGGAACACAAGCAGGGGGAGTAGGAGAGGGGAAAGCAGGCTTCCTGCTGAGCAGAGCACTGAATGAGAATGCAGGGCTCAATCCCAGGACTCTGGGATCATGACCTAAGTGGAAGGCAGATGCTTAAGGACTGAGCCACCCAGGCACCCCTTATTTTGCATTTACAAAAAAAATCTCCTTGTCTAGTTTAAAGAAGACAATTAGCAGAATTCTCATACCTGGAATCCATTGCAATATGTTGGTTTGTTTGAAGTATATGAAGAAAATCTGGCACCATACAGCTGTGTAGTTGGGAGAGATTTTAATAATTTTTTTCAATAATTGTGGATATTCTTCTTTACTACTACACCAACACTCAACAAGTGGCAATTTATTAAATATTAGTTGCAATATAGAATTTGAAACTTTATTAATGAACTTTTTCATATACTGTTACATTAAAATCTATCAGTTTATTTTGTACTTTGAATACATATTCAGCTCATGCATGTCTTTGTAACATGGTACAGCAATCATTTGGAAAATATTAATTCACTGAGTTATGCTGATCCTCTAAGTGTCCTATTTCATTATACAATATGCAAAATTACATAATTAACATCACCACCAATCTCATCAAAAGTCATTATTGGAAAGCTGTCAAGCTCATGATGGCAAATACAAATTTTCCAAAAGTCTGATTTTCCTTTGAAACTTTAAATTTCATCATTGGCAACAAAAATTCAGTTATTTTATTTAACTTAAACTAAGCTTCATATATTTTCAGAAAAGTGTTTTCTGAATACCCAAGTCCAAACAACCAGTGTTTGTCTATCAGTCATTGTTTCAAACAAAACTGCCATTTTATTTTTTTTAAATGGTTACTATAGCTCTTAGCTTTGATAATTATACAAGTGCTTTCCTTCTAGAAAAGCATCATGCTCCATACGCAGCAGAAGTGTTTTATGTGTGCCTGCCTTTTTTACCATGCCATACTCGAGGGGGGAATTCAATAGCTGGCTCTTAAGAGACATCCACTGGCAGTCAATAATCCATTCTGGAGTTCAGCCTTTATCCCCTGTTGACTCAGATGCAAAGTTATGCTTTCCAATACCTCCATCTCCCAGACAATGCCATCAAATTCTACATCTACAAATTATACCTTTAAACCTAGTTGATAGTATTGTTATCATTATCCCTAGATGCATGCCTTGTTGTTCACAAGGGGGACTAGGCAAGAGATGCCAATTAGGAAAGAACAAAACAAAACCAACTCAAATTCCAGGTCCTCTTGCTGGTGAGTGGAAGTAGGAAAAAGAAAGCTGAACAACCACCTCTGGGGTGTGTCTGGGAATTGGAGAGGATGGTATTGGTCCAGAAGAGGAAGTAATCACAGAGCAAGCTTCCAGAGAGGAGGCTTGAAAATATCACTGAGACTGGGGACCATTTTCTTCCCCATTAATTATAAGGGTTTCCAAAAACACTTACCTCACTGATGCAGTGATTTAGCTAAGAAGTGCAAAACCATGGTCATTAGGGAACAAATAAATGGTTCAGGAAATTAATAATAGAGCAGCTATCAGGAGCCACAGAGCCCCCTCTGTCCCCAGAAAAGCAGAATTCTTCCTTCTCACTCCTCCTCCACTGGTTGCCCTTTTCACTGTCAACAAGTGCTTGAAAAATTTCCTGAGCATTTTGAGATTAGACTTGGATTTTGGATTTAGATTTGGATTTTGAGATTAGGATTTGGAGAGATGACTAGCCTTGAAATGTATTTTAGAAATTTGGTGTTTGCTGTATATCTTCTCTGTTCATTAAACTTCCATTAAAAGTAGCTTCAAAGGAATAAACCATAAGAAGGGGGCATGTCTTAGTCTTGGGGACCTAATGAAAGATGCTGCTCAAGTGGAGATTCTTCCAAGAACAGCATTTCTATGATTTTCTTTGTTTTATTTTATTTTATTTTATTAAAGATTTTATTTATTTATTTGACAGAGAGCGAGCACGAGTAGGCAGAGAGGCAGAGAGGGGAAAGCAGGCTCCCTGCTGAACAAAGACCTGATGCGGGTCTTGATCCCAGGACCCTGAGATCATGACCTGAGCCAAACGCAGAAGCTTAACCCACTGAGCCACCCAGGTGCCCCAATTTTCTTTGTTTTAGCAAGCAAAAGTAGATTTCTGTGCAGCTCTGCCTCCTTGGAGAAGTTATTTAACCTCTCGGAGCCTGTTTTCTCCTTTGTAAAATAAGGATAATAATAGTATTTATTTACAAAGACAGCTATGAAGGTTAAGTAAGATATTGCACATGAGGTATTTAACACTATTTGGGACATACTGACACATAATAAATAGTGGCAAGGGTTATGGTAGGGGCAGTGGCCATGGTAGAAATGGTGGTGGTGGTGTTAGTGACTCTGGCGACAGTGATGATCTTAGTGGTGGCAGGGGGGTGAGAGTGGTAGTGGAGGTGGTGGCAGAAATGGCAGCAGTAGTGACGGCCATAATTGTTGTAGCGATGATGGAGATGATATGGTGATAGTGGTAATGGTGATGCTGGAGGTGGAGGGGGGTGAAGGTGGTGGTAAAAGTGATGGAAGTGGTGGTGGAGCTGATGGAAGTGGAAGTGTCAGTGTTGATAGAGATGATGGAAGTGAAGTGATGGTGGGAAAGGTGGAGATGATGATAATGGGGACATGGAGGTAATGGAGCAGGTGAAAGTGGAGGTGATGGTATAGGTGGAGGTAATGGTAGTGGTAGAGGGAGAGGTGGTGGTAATAGAAGTGATGATGGTGGTGGAGATGATGGTGCAGGTGGAGGTGGTGGTAGAGGTGATGGAGGTGATGGTGGGGAAAGATGGCAATGGTTGTGATGGAGGAGGAAGTGATGGTGGAGGTGATAAAGGTGATGGTGGGAAAATACGGTGATGGTGGTGGAGGTGGTGATGGATGTGATGGAGGTGATGGTGGGGAAAGATGGCAATGGTTGTGGTGGGAGGTGGTGGTGAAGGTGGAGTTGATGATGGAGCTGGAGGTGATGGTGGAGGTGATGGAGGTAATGGTGGGGAAATATGGTGATGGTGGTAGAGGTGGTGGGGGAGGTTGAGATAGTAGTAAAAGTGATGGAGGAGGTGGTAGAAACAGTGGTGGTGTCTGCACTGTGTTTAACTCTTAAAGTCAAGATGGTTACCTCTCAGGGAATACAACACTAACTAGGTTGATCATCAGAGTTGACCAGGTCTCTATAAAGGCATTTTCTTAATACATGAGAAGCGTGAAAAACACCTCTTCATGTAGGACTTCACTGGTTTTCTAGCCCTGCACCTGACATTATATCTTCCACTCATGACACTCCCTATGGCTGCAGAAAGTTGGTAAGAGGAACTAAGATCGTTGAAGATGAAACCCGTTTATCGGAGGAGCTTAACTTGATAGAGGCTTAAAAGATCAATTCAAATCTTTTTCCTTTTTTCTTCCTTCAAACCCAACTTTTTCTCACATTCCTGGTTAAAATCTCAGATAGGATTTTCTATTTTTAAATTACTTTCTAGGGGTGCCTGGGTGGCAAGTGGGCGAAGCACCTGACTCTTCTTTTTGTCTCAGGTCTGATCTCAGGTCCTGGCTCTAGCTCTGCATCAGGCTCTACACTCAGTGGGAGTCTGCTTGAGATGCTCTCCCTCTCAGCCCCACCCACCCACTCTCTCTCTCTCAAATAAGTAAAAAAAAAATGTTTATTTTTAAAAGATTTATTCATTTATTTGAGTGGGGAAGGGAAAGGGAGAGGGAAAAAACATTCTTACTGAGTGCAGAGCCCAATGCCCCATGAGATATGACCTGAGCCAAAACCAAGAGTCAGACACTCAACTGACTGACTCACCCAGGTGCCCCATAAATTGTTTTTTTTAGATAATAAATAATCTCTTGGTTTTGGCAACAAAATGTTGGGTCCAATGTAATCGTCACCTAATTTAAGTGGAATAAAGTACAGTAGTCAAAACAGTATAAATTCCTCACCTAATGCAAGCCTATTTCAGGCTGGATGCCAGGTCTCTGAGTTCCAGGCAGGGCCAAGAGGGTGAGCAGATAGGGGAAAAGGGAAGTGTCTTCCACACTAAGTTGTCATCTGGACTGTTCCCTCTGGACGGAAGGTGGATGGTACACACTTGCTGGGTTTTGTCCTTGTGGGCACTTCTATAGGGTCCTTGCAGATCTACCACACTTACCCTACACACACACCATACACACACACATACCACAGCCATATACCACATGCATATACCACACACACACACTTACTGTACACACCACACCCACACATCCACACTACACACAAATACCATACATACTACACACTGCATGCACACCCACATGCACGCCACATTCATATAACACATTTATACACCACACACACCACATGCACATACCACACACACCACACATCATACACAACCTACACACCACACAGTCACCTAGCACACTGCATTCACACACACACACACACACACACACACACACACTCACCAGACCACTGAGAGCAGCTTTCTCAGCTCAGGCAAGACGTCTTTCCACAGGCTCTGGACATCTGATCGCTCACCTCTCTCGTAGGGTCACATCGTGCCTCCAGAATGTCTTGGATCCCTTCACCACATTCCCTTCCAGTCCCTAGAGAACATTTACAACTTTGCTCTTTGCAATAAGACAAATGCATCAATCACAGCCTCTCCTCTTTGGAGTCTCTTGAGGATGATTAAAGCACATGCTTCTGTGGACCCTAGAGGCCAGTGGGCTCCTGTAGCCTCTCTGAGTGGGCCCATCACTGTGCTCTCACTTGACTTAGAGTGACCAGAAACCTCCTCCAGCCACTCAGGGGACAGAAAGTAGAGCACAGCCCCTCCCTCCTCCCTTGAGCCTGGAAGTGTCTGCTCAGAGCTGAGGCTTGCAGAACTGGTTTTCCAAACTCTCAGCAAGCCCTGCTAAAGATGTGGGGGGTACTTGGCACCTGTTGTGCTGTTCTAAGGCTTTAGGCCCTGCCGAAAGCTTCAGACAGAGTGACATTTTAACACGCTCCCACAATAGAGTTGAAGTGCTGGCAAATAAGGATGGAAAAACAACAAAAAAAATTATGAGCATATTGGTCCAGGAAAACAAACACAAAGAGAAGACTATAATAATGAGGAAATGCCCTGCATTTGCTGAGCAAAGCTTTTCCATGTATTGTTACATAATTTTCAAAGACTAGGCAATGGGTATGGGGATTGCAGTAATAACCTAACATTTGGATAACATGGCAGAGTTTACAAAGAGCTTTCTCACATACTGTCCCACTGGGTTCTTGTAAGAAGCCTGCGAGGTCGGTGCTGTTCATCACATTTTACAGAAGAGTCAGGGTCAGGAGTGGCAAAGGGGAGTGAATTTCACAAGCTAACCCACATCAACTGAGACCTGATGCCTAGGACAGGGCTATCAAAGCACAGTCCAAGTGCAAGTAGAAAATAAGTATTCAGGCGCTCATCTAATAATTTAATGATGCCCTAACATCTTAGTTGTGTGTGGTGTGTGTGATCAGTGGACTTAGTGTGATCAGTGGACTTGATTCACGGGGTGGGGTATGGACCACACCAGGAATTATCAAACTCACAGGGTGAGTCTCATGTGGTATGAGCTCTGTATGGTATGAGTCATGGTCAGTAGGACTGCATTCCAGTCTGCTACAAGTTGGAAATTAAAGAGAAAAAACAAAACAAAAAAACCTGGCCCTTCACAATGGATAATTTGAAAAAAAATGTTCCTCACACAGAGCTGTGCGTGCAGAAGCATCCAAAGCCCAGACAATAGTACTTTGGTTGATTAATGACGTCTGTCGTGAGCAGGGAGGTGGGAGGCAGTCAGCACACCATACTCCACCCTCCCTGCTAGGTCGTGGAGTCCTAGAATAGAAGAACATGCCTAGATCTTAAAAAGAGAGATATCTGGAGTAAAGGAAACTAAACATGACGCTGATATACCTGATCACAGAAAAACCTTCTGTTTTTAAAATGTTTTCCAAATTACGAAGACCTTCACACATACTATCTCATGGATACTTGGGATGAGCCTGATGAGAAGACAAAGAAAAGAGTCTCAATGCTGTGTTGCAGAGAGGAAAACTGTGAGCTAGGATTTCTAAGATCCTGCCCATAAGCACAGAGCTGGTCCGTGGCAGTGGGAGGATTATGTCCCAGGACCCCAGCATGTCAGCCATCACCACCTCGGGCTCCTGCCCTGCCCATGTGATCATGAAATAAAGTGATGTACGGGAAAGCTCAGAGTACAACAGAAAAGCTGTGTGGTAGCAGTTTTGTTACAGAAAAGTTGAGGTCATTTCATGGATGACATTCCAAGATGGCTTTTAAATTGACATCGCAGAAGACAGGCCGCCCTGGTAATTAAAAGCAATTGCCACATTCAAACAAATGTCTTGGCTGGGGAAGAACGTGGGTTCAAACTCAGGATGACAATTTCTCCCTTCATTTGATATCCCAGGACTTGTTCCAGGTAGGGCCACTTGTGTGTTATTGTAAATAGGTCAATGAAAATTTCCTTCTGTCCAACAAAGATCTATGGATCATTTGCTGTGTGTTGGAGACTATACTAGGCACTAGGGGCGCAGACAAGAACAGAAGCGAAAGATGCACGGGCAAATGCTTGCAATTAGCTGTCTTCCATGCAATGCTAATAAATATGTAGGAGATTCAGAACCGCTTCCGAGGAGGGAGTGATTCATTCGACCAGCGGAGAGAGTGAGGAAAACAGAATAGGAAAAGGATTCACAAAGGAGATGACCCCACTGGTGGCATGTTTGGGAGGGTAGACGAGCAGACAATCCAAGAAAGGGCATTCAGACAAAAGGAATAGCATACCAAAGGCACAGATGATGGGTTTAAAACCACATGATGGGTTTGGAGAAATACAGATGATTTTACATATTGTGTGCATTTACATGCGTGTTCCTCGTAGTAAAATATGTGCCAAATATATACAACATAAAATTTGCTGTTTAAAGTACACAGTTCAGTGACATTAAGTACATTCACACTGTTGGGCAGCCGTCTAGGATGATGGATGGGGTGAAAAATCAAGATTTGACCTCCACTATGCGGTTTTTAAGAGACATTCATCCGGGACGCCTGAGTGGCTCAGTTGGTTAAGCGGCTGCCTTCGGCTCAGGTCATGATCCCAGCGTCCTGGGATCGAGTCCCACATTGGGCTCCTTGCTCGGCAGGGAACCTGCTTCTCCCTTTGCCTCTGCCTGCCACTCTGTCTGCCTGTGCTCGCTCTCTCTCTCTCCCTCTCTCTCTGACAAATAAATAAATTTTAAAAATTTTTTAAAAAAAAGAGACATTCATCTATTGTCTACATAAGAGGTAAACACTTCGCCTTACTGAAACTAACCCAACACTTAACCTGACAAAGACTTAGTTTCTTCTTTGATGGTGTAAGGGTGCTAACAGAGCCTACCTCACGGCGTTGTTGTAAAGGCTAACCACATAGAATGGTTAGAACAGTGTTAGCACAGAGTAAATGGTTCCTGTTTTATTGTCGTTGATTGCTGGTGACGGTGATTTCCACTTGACTTGGCCCCTCACCCTCCAACTGCCACACCCTGGCTTCTCAGACCAAATATGGAATGAATATGTGATCATTTGATTATGATGTAACATTGTGGAGTACGGAGTATTTAGTGAATCTACTAACAAGTGTTGCGCTTAGTATCTCGGGGACAGGAGTGGATGAACTGCTGGCCAGAGGTTGTGGGCACATTGAGGTCAGTCTCTTCCCGCAGAAACCACACGGCCCTGCCAACCACTTCTGCAAATACGGTCAGTCCTAGTTGTTCACAGATTCCAATTGGGAATTCCAATTTTTCTACTTGCTAAAATGTATTTGTAACTCAGAGTCAGTGCTCATGGCACGTTCACGGTCATTGGCAGACATGCATGGAGCGGCAAAAAATTTGAGTTGCCCAACACGCGCACTCCCAGCGAGGTTGAAACAAGGTGCCACTCTGCCTTCTCGTTTCAGCTCTCATTCTGTAAACAAGTGCCCTTTTCATGGTTTACTTAGTGCTACGTTTTTCACATTTCTGCGCTCTTGGTTGGCGATGTTGCTATTTAAAATGGCCCTCAGGCGTAGTGCTGAAATGCTGTCCTGTGCTCCTAAGTGCAAGAAGGCTTCGATGTGCCCAAAGGAGAAAATAGGTATGTTAAATAGGCTTTGTTCAGCCATGAGTGATAGTGCTGTTGGCCGTGAGCTCCATGTTAATGAGTCAACCACATCTATTAAATAAGGTGTCTTTAAACAGAAACACGTGGAAAACAAGCTTATGTACTGATGGACTGATGAGAAGGTGACCAGAGGCTCGCAGGAACCTAACCCTGCTCTTCCCCTAGAAACAATGGCTCAGAATTTGCTATTTCCGTGTTTGCAGGGACTTTTACGAACATAACTTCCGCGAGTAACAGAAATTGGCTGCACGAGGAAAATGGCCTAGGGAGGCCCACGGTGTGTAAGCACACTGATGAAGAGTACAGGGACAATAAACCTCTTCCTGGGGGCCACATCCTGGTGGAGGAGAGAAGGCCCCCTGCTCTCGTGTTTGTTGACTCAAGCAAGACAGGAGAGATTCCTACAGTGGCTTGGGCACAAGAAGTCTCCATAACTAGCAAAATAAAGGTTTCTGAGAATGGACTTTTGGGTTTGGGGTTGTGGTACACGAACTTGCCTTTCCAGAAAACTGCCTGTGTTGACTCAAAATTGCTTACATTCCAATTCCCTTTTTCCTAGAACTGTAGTGTAACTGGGGAAACGCATCCACTCCTTTCCTGGCCAGACCACCCTGTGTCTTTCCTTCTGAGTAGTACTGAGAGACATATGAAAATGTCCTAAAGATGACTGCTTTGTATCTGTCTTAACAGATGAGGACATCCACCTCTGGGACTGTACCAAGCCCTGCCCAGATCCAAAGTAAGGAGAGCCTGAACTTGCACAATTTAAAAACATGTTGCTCCTCTCACCTCTATGGGTTACATCCAGAGGTGAGTAGGAGGCATCTGGTATCATGGTGACATTCTGGAGGGGATGCCAGGAGCTGAAATGCCTGGTGGAGGTGGTGCAGAGGGAGCCGAGGACAGATACCTTGTCGCTCATCATCTATCTGCAACACCACTATGAAGAGGTGACGTGGAGGTAATGATATCTACCTGGTGCGCTGGAGGAGAGAGCCTTTGTACCGCTCTGGGCTGTACTTCCTTACGATTCGCCTGCTCTTCTCTCTCTTTCCCTCACTTCTTTCTTTCCTCCTCTTCTTTCTCTGCACCCTTCCTCCTTGTCATCTCTCCATCGGGATCAGCTCAAATGCTCTTTCATACTAATCAATATCACGCCCTTGTTTGTGACGAATGCAACTTAGAGATAGATGTCTTAGTTCTGAGTCTTTCTTTGTCACTCATTAATTGCATACACTCGGTCAGCTCCTTCATCAACTATTGTATGTCTGCCCCGTTCCAGGCACCACTCTGGGCCCTCAAGCTAGTTCAGGAGATAAGGAGAATAGGCAGCTATCCTCATGAAGCTCAGATTCTAGCAGGCATAGGAAGACAATAAATGGAAAATGCAGTAATCATGTACATTAGGAAATGATAAATGCTAGGGGAGGGAAAACGTGGAAAAGGATTAAGAAGATGAGATGAACATTGACTGTTTGAAGAAGAATCTTCTTATCTGAATGACCCAAAGTTTTAAATAAACTCCTCCTTTGGACGTGAAACTGATATGGGAGGGAAATTCACATGTGTTGAGCATCTGTCTTGTACCATTTACTGTGTCAGCTCTCTTCTCCAGAGACCTCCTCTTGTCTCCAAGCTGAGCATCATTATCCCAGTTTTGTGGCAGAGAAAAGCAAGGCTCAGAAGTGAAGTAACCTGCCCAAGGTCGGGACACAGAACTGGGGGAGATCCAGAGCTGGGCTGAGGATCCATTTCTGCCATTCTGAGACTCTTTCCCCTAGGGGATCCAAAGCGTTAATCCAGCTAGATGACCTCTAAAATTCCTTCAATTCCAAGAGTGCTCAGTGTCTCAGTGATTACTCTTCTGGGTGAGGATAATTGGATGACCCAGAGAAAAACACGTCTCTGAAGGAAACGTGTCCCTTAGTTTCTAACAGGAAGGTCATTTCTCAGCAATCCTGGCAGCATAGACCTCAGGGGATGCTGCCATCAGTAGGCTGGTTGGGGAGGACTGACGGGGAGCTGTGGAAGCTTGACTCAAGGGGTTTCCTCCACCTTGTGGGATCCTGGACCGAAGAAGAAAATGAAAGCATGAGGTATTTTGTTCATACCTACAAGCCTTCTAATAACAAAATAAGAAGGATGGGCCCCAGCAGAAGAAGCAGCTTCTGACAGGGAGGTAATTATTAGAAGGGAGAAAGTTTCTTTCTTTAAAGACAGAGTACTACATGCACAATTGAAAGTACAAGGTGACTTAGGAGAGGAAAAAAATTTATACGTATTTTTTTTTCCAAGTTCCAAGCTTGTGCACAGAAAGAATTGACAGGCATATTAAACACTGCTCACCAAAAAGTTGACCAGGAAAATTTTTTTTCATGCTATTTTCCCCAGTGTTTGAGGTTTTGAGATATTAAATCACTTAATATTACAGATAACGTAGTATTTTTTTGGCTGTTATCTCATGTCTGATCCCTGCCAGGTTATGAATAAAGATAGTCTGATTTACATATTTATTAGCTACATTTTACAAGAAAATAGCAGCCTTGCATCTCCCACGGTCCATAGTCTGCACTGACTGGCAAGGACATTTAAAATAAGCCCCTGTCACACTCAAATGTCTGTGCTGAATATCAAGTTTAAGTGTGATGAGGTCATCTGGTAATCTATGACCTTCTAATGAGGTAAGGGAGTTACTGATACCCTGAATCCCCACCTTGAGAACACTGTGGCCTGGATCACAAAACAAAGGTGCAGATTATGACATGCTCTGTCTGGAGGTGGTGACACCAGCGTCCTTTGCAGAAAGGCCACTCACCCAAAGGAGGCATTAAATGGAGCGCCCTGTGTCTGGGGCCCTAATATCTCTGCTCGTTTGTCCAGAACTGCTCAAACCACTTGGACAGCCCTACAGACTTCCAGTCATTCTCCTGGGAACACCGGCTCCTTCAGCCAGAAAGCCCTGACCGCAATTAGTCTCTCAGTCCAATTTCCCTTATCTTGTAGAAAAATACATGTGTGTAAAGTTTTAATAAGCATTTCTCTTCTCCGACATAGAAGCACCTACCAAGTAGAAATGATTTGGCCAGGAAGTACAGGCATCTTGATTGAAGAGGGGTCTGTGAAGGTAGAGCTGAGCTGGTCCCCTGAGATTGTTGGTATCTTTTTTATTTCCTACAGCAGAGATGCTCATCCATGTTGGGGTGAGGGAGGTACAGGTGGGCACAGGAGAATGAAATTGTACATGAATCCACATTTTTATTTTCTGACTACACCTTTGGGTTTAATAAAATTTGTAACTACCGACGTCATCAAATGATGATCCATTGTTATGTTAGGAGCATCGTCTGCACTGGACCCACACTTAACTATGAAAAAGGAAATCTTGGGAGGCCTGGGTGGCTCAGTTGGTTGAGCAGCTGCCTTCGGCTCAGGTCATGATCCCAGCGTCCTGGGATCAAGTCCCACATCAGGCTCCCTGCTCGGCGGGGAGCCTGCTTCTCCCTCTGCCTCTGTCTGCCTGTGCTCGCTCTCTCGCTCTCTCTCTCTGACAAATAAATAAATAAAATTTAAAAAAATCTTAAAAAAAAAAAGCAAAAGGAAATCTTTTTAAGACACCGCTTCTTAACTCTTAATCCAACCTCTTGCCTCGTTCCTGGTCATGGGAAGGCTATAAAACAACTTGGACATTTGGCACAGAGCTTCTTTAAAAGAGGCATTTATTGTCTCTCTTCTCGATAGCCTGGAAACAACTTTATACCCATTCTAAGGGGAGGCATCTCCTGAGAAGTCTCACCAAATGTAATTTGCATCCTTATCAAAGGAGAGCATCACAAGGCTGCCTTAGAGATTGGCTGGCCATTCAGAGATCCTGTTTCTGGGCCATCAGTCTTCTCTTAGCTGCTTCAGTCAAAGATTTATTCATTTACTCAGAGATTCATTCATTTACCCACAGATTTATTCCCATAAACACAGAGAAATGATGAGATACATAATGTACATTTAAGGATTGCTGGTTGACGCTCTGTGGGGAGAATCCTGATAGGTAGGAAAATGCCTCCCTTCTGACACGTACCCGGTTTTTCTTTGCTTCAACTATCTTGAAACTGGAATCTTTCAAACTGAGCTTGACTGTCTAAGGTCAGGGATTTCCGATGGACATGTGGCTCTTGCAGAAAATAAGATGGATTCTTATCTATTCTTTCCAGGACCTTCTGGGAGCTGGCGCACTATTTAGACAACGTGGCTTTCTCCTTGAGTAGGAGAAAGGTTGGCCACTCCTAATGGTAAAAACCAAGCTTTCTCTCCAACACTTAACCTACCAACCAGAATCAAGACACTTTCAGGAGGGACTGTTGTGCCCCACTTGACCCAGCAAGGATTTGCCTGAGATGTTCCATTCTAGCCTTAGAGGGACGGAAGGGATAGAGACCTAGTGACAACCAAAGGGATGCTGCAGGAAAAGATGAAGGTGAGTCAGGGGTGGGAAAGCCAGTCCTGAGAACAGGAGTGTTCCACCATCTCTGTCTCCCATCACTCTCCTCCCCCCCTACCTACCAAGGAGGTAGGTCTGTACCAGTCCTCCCCATTTGCCCTTCAAAAGCATCATCAAATAGGCAATTCAGAAATTGTGCATATGGGTGTGGGGGGGCAGGGGGAGAGAAATAATGAATAAAGAAATGAAGGCAATCAAAAAAGCAAAAGATCGGGGCACCTGGGTGGCTCAATGGGTTAAGCCTCTGCCTTCAGCTCAGGTCATGATCTCAGGATCCTGGGATCGAGCCCCGTATCGGGCTCTCTGCTCAGCAGGGAGCCTGCTTCTCCCTCTCTCTCTGCCTACTTGTGATCTCTGTCAAATAAATAAAATATTTTTTTAAAAAGCAAAAGATAAGAAGCATTAGTGAGGATGTGAAGAAAAGGGAGCCCTTGTGCACTGGTGCTGGTATGTAAATTGTTCAGCCACTATGGAAAACGGTATGGAGAGTCCTCAAAATATTAAAACTAGGACTGCCGTATAACCAGATTTCTATTTCTGAGTATTTATCCAAAAGAAACGACAAGAGTACCTCAAAGAGGTATCTGCATTCCCACGTTCATTGCAGCATCGTTCACAATGGCTAAGAGATGGATAGATGCTAAATGTCCATTGGTGGATGAATGGATAAAGAAAAGTGGCATCTATCTATCCATCTAGATAGATACACAACGGAATACCATTCAATCTCACAGAAAAAAGGACATTCTGCCATTTTTAACAACATGTTAAAATGGCATGTTTTAACATACTGGAGGATGTTTAACATGAAATGACAATTTAACATGAAACTGGAGGATATTTTGCTAAGTGAAATAAGCCAGACACAGAAAGATACTGTATGATCTCACTTACATGAGGAACCTATAATAGTCAAACGGGTAGAATTAGAGAGTAGAAAGGTGGTTGCCAGGGGCTGGGGAAGGAGGGATCTGGGGAGATGGTGGCCAAAGGAAACAAAGTTTCATTTGTACAAGATTAATGAGTTCTGGAGATCTGATGTATAGCATGGTAACTATAGTTAACAATGCTGTGTTGTATACTTGAAATTTGCTAAGAGTGTAGAACTTAAGTGTTCCCTCTGAAAAGAAAGAGAGAGTGAGAAAGAAGAGAAAGAAAGAAAGAGAGAAAAAGAAAGAAGGAGGTAGGGAGGAAGGAAGAGAAAGAAAGGGCAGAAGGAAGGAAGGAAGGGAGGCAGGAAGGAGGGAGGGAAGGAAGAGACAGAGATAATCATGTGAGGCGACAGATTTGTTAAATACATGCATCATAGTGATTGTTTTACAACGTATACATATATCAAAATACCATATTATATACCTTACACAGGTACAATTTTTATTTGTCAATTATACCTCAATAAAACTGGGGAAAAATGAAGGTAACAAATTCTGGTATACTTATTGAACTGCTGTACCAGACTCCCTTGAACTTGACTTGCCCCTCTCTAATGATGAGCACCACACTCAATGTGGAAGGTAGCTTATCTCCAGCTAACAAAAGCCAGGTTCTTCAGGAATAAGGAAATTCCAGAATGACTGAAAATGTCTAGGCTGAAAGCTCTATATATCAACCAACCAGAAGAGAAGAATAATGAGTACAACCTCTTCCCATGTAAGTTTCCTCAGCATAAAATAAAGATACTAGTAAAATCTGTCCCATGGGGTCATCATGTAGATTGAATTAACTCATTCATGGAAAGCTTTTAGAACATAAGTGGTCAATAAGTGCTAGCTAGCATTCATATTATAGCAACACAGTTCGGGAAAAGATAAAAATAAGGTGCTGCATCCAGAAACTTGCCATCCAGGGGGAAGTCGGGGGTTAAAACAAACAGATGGATCAAATAGGACAATTCCTAAAGCCAAAGTGAGTGCATCTGGGAAGCCTAGAGTTTTCCCACATTTTCTGGAGAAGAAAAAAAGAAAAACTTCCAGAAAAGATGACATTTGAGCTAGAATATCAAAGATAAATAATACGGGTGTTTTCCACACAATGTAGCTTTTTTTTTTTTTTTCCCTCCAAGCCAAGGACATAGGATGCACCAAGGCACATGGATACAAGACAATGATGGACTGGCAGGAAGTGCAAATACTTCAGACCTTGTACTCTAAGGTTGCTCCTTATGAGTCAGGTGTAAAACGAACTAGTGATAGGATTTTTTTTTTAGTTGCCAGAGATTTGAATACTCAGGCAGACAAGAACCAATTCACACTTCTTAACTATAGGGAAGTTGATACTATCAAGCTTCTTGTTTAAAGGAAAGCATCAGATGTTTCTGCTCCTGGCTATTATTTAGTTTCAGAGCAATGGAGTAACACTGTATATATTCTCTGGAAATTATCCTAATTAAGTAAACAACATACAATCTGAAACAGATCCTGTGGCAGTGTTACCAATGTGCAATTTAAACTTGGAAGTATGTTCTTATTTTAAGTAGCCTGCTTGCATCAGGACCCTCCACCAGACAAGAGGTCATTTCCTGCTGTTATTAGTCAAGTGTTCTCCCTAAGAAATAAAACCGTAAGTATATCCATATCTGTATCTGCATCACATTCATTTCCCTCTACTATCTACTTAAGACATTTATTGTAAGGAATGGGCAAATTGGCTCATACAATTATGGGGGCTGGAAAGCCCCCAGATCTGCAGTCAGCAAGCTGGAGACCCAGGAGAGTCAGTGAGTTAGCCCTAGTCTGAGTCAGAAGGCCTGAGGAATAGGAGAGCAGATGATGTCGTTTTTAGATCAAAAGCCTACAGGCTAGAGTCCCAAGAAGAGCCAATATTTCTGTTCCAATATGAAGGCAGGAGAAAAACCAATGTGCCAGCTTGGGGGCAGTCAGGCAAAAGAAATTCTCTCTTACTCTAAGGAGGAGCACCCTTTTGGGGCCTTTCTGGCCTTCAACTGATTGGACAGGGCCCACCCACAATGTGGAGGCAAACCTTTTTACTCTACCACTTAAAGTGCAACGTCATCCAGAAACACCCTCATAAGACATGCCCAGATTAATGTCTGAGCAAATGTCTGGGCACCACGTAGTCCAGGCAGGCTGACACATAAAATTAATCTTCACACTTCATTGGTTTGATCTACTACTGCTTGGCCTTTGCCTTCCATATGATGGAGTTTTCCTTGGAAACTTTGTTTCTTGCAGTATCAAAGATAATTATTTGACCCCAAACTGAATGCTTATAAGATTTAAAATCAGGAGAATCTTCTTCAGGGTTCAGAAGACCCAATTTACATTTCCATAACTGTCTTAATTTCTTATAATTCTGCAGCGAAGTAAAATGTGGCAGAGGACCAGCAGAAAGGGTCCAAATATTTATAATTTATAACAAGAAGCTCTGAGTACTCCCATAATGAGAGAGGGGGAAATACTCTGACATCAGAGGACTTGACTCGGCTAAGTTTCCAAGGCAGCGTGTGGCTCTTCCTTATAAAATATGTATCATTAAAATCCTGCTTCTGGATAGAGCAGACCTTTACAGCTGCCCACACAGCACAAACTGAAACAATGCTCTGGCAATCACTTCTCAGACCTGATATAAACAAGCAATCCTGTTAATTCAGAGCTGGGGTGATTTTTCTCTTGGCCTTCCTTACCAGTCTTTGCTCTGCACATCGATCACACTAATTGGTTAATGGTGAGCTTTGCGCTGGGCTTCCTGCTGCTTGAAATCCCCAGGGAGTTTCATTTTAGGTAGAAAAATTTCTACTTCGCTATCCCCACACAAAACCCTTTTCCTAAAATTGGAAGAGAGTCAAGACTTAATTAAGATTTTTCTCCCCTTAAAGTGTGCACTTGACCACTCCCTTCTACACCTCCCTTAATGCCTTAGGGACAAGAGTTCATTCTGGCAACATTTCTTCCTTGTGCTCTTGGCCAAGGTAAAACCTTGAGTCTAGAAACTGAATAGCCCTTTATTGAGTAGCCCTGTTAGGTGCTCCCACACGATGAAGCTATCTGTTGAAATTTGTGCCCTGGTCCCCTGCAGTAGTGTGAATACTGTGATTTATAAGAAATAAGTGCATATATATACATACATATATATGTATATATATATACATTTGGGCCCTCATATGGCCAAATCATACTTTTCATATGTATTTCATCTTTGTCCACAGTTTCTGGCTCACAACTCCCAAAACTCTTGGAATTTCCTAAGACCAGAAGATGACTTTCGTTATGTTAACAAAAGCAACTTTTGGACACCGCTCACCATCCCCAAGGTGAGGTCCCTTGCCAGGATAACCAGCCATGTGACTAAAGAGTTGGAACTTTCAGTCCCACCCCCTGACCTCACAGGTGGGGAGAGGAGAGGGGCTGGAGGTTGAATCAGCCAACGACCAATGCTTTAGTCAATCAAGATTACTCCAAGAAGCCTCCCTTAAAAGCCCACCAAAAAGCTGAATTCGAGCTTCTGGGTTGGTGAACGCATGGAGTTTAAGGGAGAATGGCGTTCTGCCCAGAGAGGGCATGGAAACTTCATGCCCTTTCTCCATATTTTGCCCTATACATCTCTCATATTCGGGTGTTAGTTTATATCCTTCATCATAGCCTTTCATAAACTGGGACATTAAGTGTTTATCTGAGTTCTGTGAGCTGCTGTAGCAAATTAGTCCAACCTGAGGAGCTCCAATGTGTAGCTGGTGGGTCAGAAGCACAGATCTTACCTGTGTCTTGCACCTGGCGTCTGAAGGGGGGTTGGGGGCAGTCTTTTTTTTTTTTTTTAAGATTTTATTTATTTATTTATTCGTCAGAGAGAGAGAGCAAGCACAGGCAGACAGAAGCAGAGGGAGAAGCAGGCTCCCTGCTGAGCATGGAGGCCGATGCGGGACTCGATCCCAGAACGCTGGGATCATGACCTGAGCCGAAGGCAGCCGCTCAACCAACTGAGCCACCCAGGCATCCCATGGGTTGGGGGCAGTCTTGTAGGACTGAATCCTCAGCCTGTAGAATCCGATGCTATCTCTGGGTAGAGTGTCAGAATTGAGTTGAGACAGCTTGCTGGTGTCTGAGAATAATTTGGTATTGTGTGTAGGGGAATCCCTCCCCCCCCACCACCTCATGTCAGAATTGGATCTGGGGACCTTAAAAGACCTGCATATTGATCAAATTCTGTTTAAAATTATTTTTTATTTTTATTTTTTTAAAGATTTCATTTATTTATTTGACAGACAGAGATTACAAGGAGGCGGAGAGGCACGCAGAGAGAGAGATTGGAGGAAGCAGGCTCCCTGCCAAGCAGAGAGCCTGATGCGGGGCTCCATTCCAGGACCCTGAGATCATGACCTGAGCTGAAGGCAGAGGCTTTAACCCACTGAGCCACCCAGGCGCCCCTAAAATTATTTTTTTAGAAGAGATGGCTTATTAACACGGAAGAAGGTCTTTATGTTATAATTGTAAGAATAGCTTTAGGTGCTTAGATTTTTGTTTTCAATAACAGGGAAGATTAAGCCATCAATGGGATATTTTAGAACATTAGGGATATCAGAATGGAGTATCAGTTGTCAGATTCCTTTAACAAAAATGTCTTCATAGTTTTTGCTTCTATATGTAGAAAAGGGTTCAGGGGCACCGAGGTGGTTCAGTGGGTTAAAGCCTCTGCCTTCGGCTCAGGTCATGATTCCAGGGTCCTGGGATTGAGCCCCACATCGGGCTCTCTGCTGAGCGGGGAGCCTGCTTCCTCCTCTCTCTCTGCCTGCCTCTCTGCCTACTTGTGATCTCTGTCAAATAAATAAATAAAATCCTTAAAAAAAAAAAGAAAGAAAAAGAAAAGAGTTCATTTTCTTATTTCAAATCAATGAAATATTCTGGGTGAAACAATGCACTCATTTGCCTATGACCATTTAGAAAAGTTATCTTTTTTATATAAAAGTTATTATACATATTATTACTCCAAATTTTCACTATGTTTTAGTGTATTAATAAATGGTGAACTCAGTTTCTGAAAGCAAACTTTTTATTTGCAATTAAAAAGAAAAGTAGGGACTGTTTCCCCACCTTCAAGCAGTCATTTTCTAAATTGGATTGACCTCTCTAAGCACAGGACCCCTACCAGCATGCAAATGCTAATTGCTTATTTTCAGACTGATGGTTCCAGACCAGCATCTTAGGGGTTTATGAAGAGGTTCCTTTTCCAGGGCTGCCACGTGAAGGAAGAAGGCTCTCCAAGGCAACTCTCCTTCTGTTTTACATGTAGGCATACACGGCTCCCAAGAAAGACTATTAAACAGAAGGGCCCATGGTAACAAAAGTCTCTAAGCAATTATTAAGGAAACTTTCTCCCTTAATCCTCATGGCCTTTGTTGGAATTAATTATTTGATTTTATGTATTAATAACTAGACTACAATAACAAGCCAATCACAGACCCAGTGGCTTACCACAGCAATGGCTTATTGCTTACGTATACCAACTTATGTGATCAATGCAGGTTGCTGGAGAGTTCTCTTCCACTAGAGGCTGAGGGACCCAGATCGACTGATGCTGTAACATCCCAACGTCACAGAGCAAGAGAAGGACTGAACGTCATGTACGGGCCATTGAAAATCTACAATGCGGAAGTGATAAATACTACTTTAACTGGCACCATTGGCCAGAAGGGTCCCATGGCCCCATCCAGCTGAAAGGAACTGGGAAGTACAGAATTCCCAGTGCCCAGGAATTAGAGAAGAATGGAATGTCTTGCAATGTCTTCCAGAGCTTCTCCTCTCTATCATCTTAGACTTCAGACTTCCAACTCCCTTCCAGGCTTTTTCTGATTTTATGACATCTTAGACCTTTTTCTAGAATTCTTATCATCAGCATCTTTGTCCTTGTTCTCCCCTAATGAACCTCCATACAAATCACACACACACACACAAAATGGGGAATGAGGTCTGACAATTGGTTGACAATGCCATCGCCAACACTGTTCTAGTCCCAGACATGCCTGCATGCGTGCGTGTGTACGTGTGCGTGCGCGTGTTGGGGGAAAGGGATTAGCAGATTTATCCCCATCCAAATGCAGAAATGGCAAGTTCAACTAAAATGATCTGATAGCATTTTTTAAATTATAGTACTCTTTGCTGACAGAGATACAAAAAGGCAGACACGCTCATACATTACAGGTGAGAGTGAACTCTGGTACAGTGTTTCTGAAGAACAATTTGGCAATACTTATCAAAAGATTTAAAATTGTGTGTATGCTTTGCTCCAGCACTTCCATTCCTAAATTTGTTCTTGTGGGTAAGCCCAAAGATTTAGTTGTAAAGTGGTTCAGTAAAACATTATTTATTATTGGCTTAAAACATTCTGGATGTCCAACAATAGGGAATTAAATAAATCATTTCATATTATTGGACACCATCCAACAATTAAAATTACATTATGGAAATATATTTACTGACATGAAAAGCTATTCATAAGTTATTGTTAAATATTCCCATTTTGAAAACAAACACACATATACATTGTCTTTTTTATTTATTTTTTTAATTTCATTTCTTTTCAGCGTAACAGAATTCATAGTTTTTGCACCACACCCAGTGCTCCATGCAATGCGTGCCCTCCATAATACCCACCACCTGGCTCCCCTAACCTCCCACCCCCCGCCCCTTAAAAACCCTCAGGTTGTTTTTCAGAGTCCATAGTCTCTCATGGTTCATCTCCCCCCCAATTTCCCTCAACTCCCTTTTCTTCTCCATCTCCCCATGTCCTCCGTGTTATTTGTTATGCTCCGCAAATAAGTGAAACCATATGATAATTGACTCTCTCTGCTTGACTTGTTTCACTCAGCATAATCTCTTCCAGTCCCGTCCGTGTTGCTACAAAAGTTGGGTATTCATCCTTTCTGATGGAGGCATAATACTCCATAGTGTATATGGACCACATCTTCTTTATCCATTCGTCTGTTGAAGGGCATCTTGGTTCATTGTACAGAAATATAGAGACAATCTACAGAAAGAAAGACTTCAAAGGTAACACGATGTCAATAAAAACGTATCTGTCAATAATCACTCTCAATGTGAATGGCCTAAATGTGCCCATAAAACAACACAGGCTTGCAGATTGGATAAAATGACAGGACCCATCCATATGTTGTCTACAGGAGACCCATTTCGAACCTAAGTATACACCCAGATTGAAAGTGAAGGGATGGAGAAACATCTTTCATGCCAATGGGCCTCAAAAGAAGGCCGGGGTAGCAATTCTCATATCAGATAAATTAGATTTTAATCTAAAGACTGTAGTCAGAGATACAGAAGGACACTACATCATTCTTAAAGGGACTATCCACCAAGATGATCTAACAATTGTAAATATCTATGCCCCCAATATGGGAGCAGCCAATTACATAAGAAAACTATTAATCAAGATAGAGTCATATTGATATGAATACATTGATAGTAGGAGATCTTAACATGCCTCTCTCAGTAATAGACAGATCATCCATGCAGAAAATCAATAAAGAAACAAAAGCATTGAATGACACATTGGACCAGATGGACCTCATAGATAAAAACCGAACATTCCACCCTAAAACAACAGAATACTCATTCTTCTCAAGTGCACATGGAACATTTTCCAGAATAGACCACATACTGGGTCACAAATCAGGACTCAACTGATACCAAAAGACTGAGATTATTCCCTGCATATTCTCAGATCACAATGCTTTGAAACTGGAGCTCAACCACAAGGAAAAGTTTGGAAGGAATTCAAACACCTGGAAGCTAAAGACCACCTTGCTTAAGAATGCTTGGATCAACCAGGAGATCAAAGAAGAACTTAAACAATTCATGGAAACCAATGAGAATGAAGACATATACATTGTCTTTGCATAAGGGTCAACTTGGATGATTTTTTCAATCTCTTTTTAAAAACATATTTTATTTATTTATTTATTTGACAGACAGAAATCACAAGTAAGCAGAGAGGCAGGCAGAGAGAGAGGAAGGGAAGCAGGCTCCCTGCTGAGCAGAGAGCCAAATGCAGAACTCGATCCCAGGACCCTGGGATCATGACCTGAGCTCAAGGCAGAAGGTTTAACCCACTGAGCCACCCAGACGCCCCTCAATCTTATTTTAATTGATCTGAAATTGCTTTCTAGCTGAGACATTTGTATAAAAATACTATTTTGAAGACATCTGGAATGTGGCATTTTGAAAGAGACCTGTTGGTGTGGAGTCACCCATGAAACATCTCTACTCATCCTTAAACCCCCACTGGACAGACCTCATAACCACTTGGCTCTCATAACCACAGCTCTCTGCTCTTTATATAGTATTCACCTAGCAAACACTCTGACACTTGATAAATTGTACCCATGGTTTTATGCTTTCATTAACATCATTCTTTAGTTATTTGGCAATAAATAAGCCTCTCACAACTCTTCCCCCAAAACCTTGAATTTAGACCCCTTTTATCTTGCACATGCATGATTCAAAACCAGCTCCATGGTTTCGAGCACCATGAGCTACTCCATCCTTTAGAATCCTATCTCAGTCAATGTTCCTTATTATCATCAAACCCTATGGGTCAATTCTCATCCCTTTGTACAATCCCATCATTCCAATTTTGGGAGCGGGACTAGATACAAAAGCAAAACTGCTTATATTTATATAAACAGAACTCATGAAACCTCTGACAGCCATGAAACTCACATCGATGATTCGGTATGGCAATAAAGAGAAGAACACCATTAAACCAAATTCTTGGTAAGGGCTTGTTTAGCTTAACAGCTGGAGTCTGACAATTTTAAAGGTTTTGAATAACCTTATATGTTCTTCCAACATTTGTCAAGGGTATTTGGCTAATAGGCAACTAGGCAAAATTGTATGCAAACAAGCTCTTCTGTTTCAGTGTTGAAGTCCATGACTGCCCTCACAAAAATTCCCTCTTGCTAAGACTGTGCTAAGTATACCCATAAACATTATTTATGTAGCAGGTGCAAATGGAGAAAATCGGGTCTATTCTATTGAATTGAAAACAAATGCCTACCTTTCCTTCAGATCAGCCTTTGCTCCTATGACTCGTGCTATTCAGACTCCTGTTTCATTTGGAAGCAGTACTGCACTCCTGCATGGTGGGGCAATTTGTCCTCTGCCATGTCAGAATCAATGAGCATTCTTTATTGCCCTAAGAGTTGTAAGTGAGAGGCACTGCACTGGAAGAAAGAAGAACACGACAGCCAAGGATTTTTCAGCACTTTCCAAAGCTCATTCTACCCTCTGGTGGGGCAACAGTCCTGAGGAAGGAATCTGTGCAAATACACATGGAGCCCTCCCAGGCCAGGCACATACCAGTTATTTCCGGACCGTGTGTGTGTGTCTGACAAATTCTCCTGCTGGGTATGTTATCACACATCATGGTGAAACTGAGGAGCAATCCATCTGGATCGACTTTATACTCTGAAATATAAGGTTTCAGAATCGGATGCAGCGTACATTTATTTCTTTGAGGTCGCTCGTTAGGAAGAATGGCTGCATTGGAGGTCAAAGCCAAAGAGACATCGGGTTGTTCAATACCTAAGGAGATAACAGGTGGTGACCTAAGAGGCTATGTTTCATTAGCTGGTATCTGCAAGCTCCCTCTAGGAGAGTTTTTTATTTATTGATGCATATGCCCCACCCCGGTTCAAAATATACGATTTAGATGAGAGCAAGAGGCTAAACTCATAAGGATAAGATTACGAACTGTAATATGACTCGCAGTATAAACCCGGTGTCCTCTGGGCTGACTGAAGGCCCCTTTTAATATAATATTACTATTTGTTGTGTATAATCTTGGTAGAGGCATCATCAAATTTACTGTGACTTTTTTCAACAAGATGGCTAATCACTATTGAAATAAAAGCCTTTGATTAAATCAGCAATAAATCAAATTCACTTACAGCTCCATATTGCACCGTTGGTGAGAGAGCCAACACTGGGGGGAGAGTAAGCACCACGTCAGCTGTTCTGCTGTCAACAGCAGTCACCGAGTTAAAGTCTCGTCTTATTTCATCAGCTGGAGGGACTAAAGAAGAGGAAGTGCATTTCGGAAGGGATAGATTGGGTTGACAGTTATGGATGGTGATGTCCTCAATAGTGTATAGCCAGCTCAAAGGCCACAGGCTCTTTCTTCTCCTTCTCTGAGCTTAGGACTCAACAGGGAAGAACAGAGACCCATCAGGACAGGGTTGATCTCCAGCAGCAGGAAGATGGCAGCAGGAAGTAATGAAGAGGCTGATATAGCAGAGAGAGACCTGGATTAGAACCAGGAGACCTGGTTTCACTGTGGGGCTTTGACAAAGAACATGGCCTCTCTGAGCCTTGGTTTCTTCCCCTGAGCCACCAGGGTCATTCCATACAGAGTGCATGAGTTTTCAAGGGCTGCCATAACACATTACCACAGATGGGGCAGCTGACACAACAGTTTTATTTTCTCACAGCTCTGGAGGCTAGGGTCCAAACTCAAGAGCTGGTTTCTCCTGAGGCCTCTCTCCTCAACTTGCAGATGGTCGCCTTATCATTCCAGATGTGTCCTCATATGGTCTTTCCTCGGTATGGACCCTGGCATCTCTCTGTTCAGATTTCCTTGTCTTATGAGGACAGAGGTCGGATTGGATTAGGACCTGTCCTAACAGTCTCATTTTAACTTCATTACCTCTTTATTTTTTACTTTTTTTTTTTTTAAAGAGAGAGACCATATATGCGTGTA
Organism: Mellivora capensis; assembly: GCA_004024625.1. NCBI lineage: Eukaryota > Metazoa > Chordata > Mammalia > Carnivora > Mustelidae > Mellivora > Mellivora capensis. The sequence goes on along the minus strand of PISX010002662.1, from coordinate 121,591 downwards.
CGTGTATGAGCGGGAGAGGGGAAGGGGCCGAGAGGGAGGGAGAGAGAGAATCTTAAGCAGGCTCCAAACTCCATGCCAAGCCAGATGCAGGGCTCCTTCTCATGGTCCTGAGATCATGACCTGAGACAAAATCAAGAATTGGGCATTCAACTGACTGAGCCACCCAGGCACCCCTTCATTACCTCTTTAAAGGTCCTATCTACAAATAGAGTCATATTCAGAGATATATGCATTTGAGAGAGGGGTCAGAGAGACACAATTTAGCCCGTAAGGCAGAGCAGATGTAAGTACGCAATGAGATAATAGATATTCGAGTACCTGATAGACTGCAAGGTGCTATACGGTGTAATGCGTTATCACGTGGAAGGAAATGTCAGAACATGCTGCCTCAGACCTCCATCAGGAGCAATGCCTCATGAAAACCACTTCCAAGATATTCTGTTGTGAGGTAGTTGATGAGGGTGGAGAGAAATAGGGGAAAAGGTATAGAAAATATTTTTTAAAAATATTTTGCCCACTGGGCATCTGTTGTCCTTCATAACTGTACCTTGATTTCCTCTGGGAATTGACCTCCCCAGCCCCATCTACTGGGTGTTGTGAAAGTGCCCTTCATTCCCACCACAGATTCCCGCCACAGAAGCCTAGACCTTCTTCTAGAACTCTTCCTTACTCAAACTCTATCTGTCCAAGGTAGCAGAGCACACACCTTGGTAGGCTTATGGGTTATACTCTCCCAGAGCTACATTTCCTATCAGAGTGATGGGAGGACAGAGAAAAATTGTTGGGTTTCTTTCATTTTATCTGAAAAGCTCTGATAGTCCCCTGTCTCATGATGTCTTGCTCCCAAGTCTGGTTTGCGGACCTTATTGCTGGTTCTTAATGCTTCTCAATATCCGTTCCCAGAAGCCTCTGCTGCCCAAAGTCACGAGAGTTTGTATTTTACTGTTTGCAAAGAGTTATCTACGGTAAAGAAGAGTGAAAGGACAGAGAGAGGGAAGTTTGCAAGAGAAGAGGAAGGATGGCAGAAAAGGAGGGTGGACAATTGAAAGGAAAGTGGTGAGAATGGACAGAAGAAAGGGGCAGATGGCAGGGGCTGAAGAGAAGGAAAGGGGAAAGTATGGAAAGATCATGAGGCAGAGCTACTGACCCGTTCCTTGAGTGAAATCAGCTCCCTGCCCAGAGAAGAGAAGATGGTCTCCCCCTCATGCTTAACACACCGAATTACCACTCAGAAGATCTTTCTGTTCATGGAAACAAGTGCTGCCCTGGTCCTCTCAAGTCACTTAACACCAAAAGATTTCATCTCCTCAGGCACCCTATGGTTATAAAGCCCTACATGAAGCTGAAATTTGCTCCTATACGTTCTGAAGGAACTCAAAACGGGTCTTCTGATGAACTTGCTGATATTTTAGGACTGGTAGAGAGAGACAAGGGGGAGACACCATAGAAAGAAGCTATCCTCGGTGAGGTCAGTACACCCCAGATGCTGGTGCCCAGTTTTGTAGGTCCAGAAACCCCATTTGTCCAGGAGACCCAGAATGGGCTGTTCAATTCAAACACGATCACCATGTGATTCATGAGTAGAACAGCATCCAAATTTCTTGATTCAAAAGCACTAGGATAGAATCAGATGTGAATCCTGCCTTGGCATGTGAGATTTTGTGCAATTTCATTAACTTGGCCGAGCCTAAGTAAAACCCACAGTTGGTACAAGAATTGCATTAGGTATTACCTGAAAATATCCTGGAGCATTGTGGGAACCCAGCACATGTCCCTTCTCTTCTCTCACCTTCTGTACCCAGACTCCTCCCCTGAGACCTTCAGATGCTGTTGGCCTCACCTATTTGTGCTCCACTAAGAAAACAGCAGCCGGCTCTGCACACTCTCTGACTAATTCCATGCAGGCACACTTTGGAAGTGTCTCCCTCCTGCCTATGCCTGTCCTTCTCCATCATGGCCTCCCTGCTGACTTGAAGGTGTGGGAGACTGCAGAATGCTTCTTGGGGCCATCTGTGCAGAGCCTTGAAGGGTGGAGGAATTACCACCTTAGAGTGAATCTTTGGCCAAGGAGAGACAGACTCAGGATAAATCCTTCCCTCCTTCTCCCCCCCACTGTCTTGAGACCATATATAAGGCTTCTCAGAGGACCATCCCTGCATCCCTGGGACCGTGGCCCTCTCAGAATTTGGCAACCAGTGGCACTTGGCCATGGCTAACTTAGTAAGTTATCCTCATATTGGCTTTTCCTCCTTCTCTCCCTTATTCCCTGACATCCCCACTCCCTGCCTAGTAATAACACAAAAGCCTTTTCCTCAAACCCTGGCTAAAGTGAACTCTGGCTCCCTTTCCCATTCCAGTCAGCAGAATGCCCTCATTGATCTGTCTACTGTCTGGATCAAGCAACTTTCACGGCACCCAGAAGGTCAAATGAATAGTTAGCAGTTTGCTCCTAGTGGCATATCCATACAACGCAATATTATGCAGCCCCAAAAAGGAAGGAAATGTTGGCATGCACTACAGCCTAGGTGAACCTTGAGGCCATTATGCTAAGTAAATAAGCCAGTCACAGAATGACAAAAACTGTATGGTTCTAATGAGGTACTGAGAATAGTCAAATTCATAGAAACAGAAAGCAGAATGGTGGTTACCAAGGGCTCATGGTGGGGGGGATAAATGGGGAGTTATTTTTAGTGGGTACAGAGTTTCATTTTTACAAGTTGAAGAGTTCTAGAGACTGCTTGCACAAAATCTGAATGTACTTTATGAGTCTGCTGGGACCATTCCTTCTGTAATTTGTAAAGCATACTTTAGTATAGTCAAGGATCCCGCTAGACTCAGTCTGTATTAATTAGACTATAAATATCACCTACCTATGATTTAGATCTTGAAAGCCCTTTATTATGGGTTGGATTGTGTCTTCTGTCCCCAGTTGATACATCGAAGTCCTAACCCCCAGTACCTCAGAATGTGACCTTATTTGGCAATAGGCTCATTGCAAGATATGATAGCTAAGATGTCATTAGGGTGTGTCCTAATCCAATATGAACAGTGTCTTTAGAAAAAAGGAGAAATTTGGAGATACGGGGAAAACCCCATGCAAAGGTGAAGGCAGAGATTCAACAAGACAAGAAATGCCAAATTACCGACAAACCTAAGAGAAAGACATGTAATAGATTCTCCTTTCTAGCCCTCAAAAAGAACTAACCTGGGGCACCTGGGTGGCTCAGTTGGTTAAGGGTTGCATTCGGCTCAGATCATGATGATCCCAGGTCCTGGGATCAAGTGCCGCATCAGGCTCCCTGCTCAGCGAGGAGTCAGCTTCTCCCTCTCTCTCTACTTCTGCCTCTGCTCCTGACTCGTTCTCTCTCAATAAATAAATAAATAAATAAATAAATAAATAAATAAATAAAATCTTTTTAAAAAAAAAAAGAAGAAGAAGGAACCAATCCTACTGATAGCTGACTTCAGACTTCTGGTCTCCAGAACTGTAACACAATACACTTCTGTTGTTTAAGCCACCCAGCTTCTGGTTATTTTGTCATAGCTGCCCTAGCAAATGAATCCAGGCCCCTCCAAGGTCTTTTCTACAAGTCAGGTCTCCCCTCTCGCATACTGTGGATTATATCTTTCTTTTTTATACCCAGGGACAAAACTTCATCTATATTTTGTAGAATCTTGGTTCAGAATGCATGCCATCAAAATCACTGTGAATCTTGATTCTGTAATACTGGATTGCATTCGCATCCCTTCCAGGTCTCTACTATCTGCAAACTGAGCATTTCGTCCCCCTGGGGCAAGGACTGTGTCCTCCTTCTCCTGGGATTCTGGGAGTGACTCCGCGGCGCCTCACAGGAAGAGACACATTCTGCTTGGCTGAGTGACTAACACTGGTTTTATTACTGATGCCATTGACATGTTTATGTGAATGGTGGATTTCCCATAGGCCAACTAAAGTCAGCAAGATGGAAAATCATATCTCCTTCTATTAAAATGTCTTGGTGGTAATATAATGAAAGATTCACAATTTTGTTAAAAAAAAATAGAAGACACTAAAACCCAACAATTTAGTCTGTGTCTCTGCTTTCTCTCTTTCTATTTAGTGGTGGTTGGCCTCCCCCCCACCAAATAGATAGATAGATAGATACAGATAGATATAGCTATTGATCTAGTGATATTTCTCCCTCTCTCATCTCTTACATATGTATTTACAGCATTTATTTATATATACATGGAGCGAGAGAAATAACACTGGATCTGTCTAGATCTAGATATAAACATATTCTATATATCATACACACACTCATGCAGAAAATGGATGGCTTGGCTGAATTCAATGTAGAGGAAGGGCAGGGTATGCCTTTTGTATGTTTGTTATTTTGAAATAATTTACCCTACATTCTCTATTTGGTTTGGCAACGTTTCCAGTTTTCATTATGGGTAAATCTTGCTGTTTGATACTGTGGTACATAAGGGAAGCAGCATGGAAGTTCATTTTTCTCTCTCTAACCCATCACGCCAGCAGTCATACCACCTGTTGACATACTCTCTTGCTCCTTAGTTACCATTAAGTCTGAGTGATTGTGGATGCATCACGTCCCTTTTCTGGGCAGCTGGGAAATAAGAGCCTCAGGGCAGCTAACCTCTGAGGCCCCTTCAGTTCAGCCCTGATTCAGGGATGCTTTGGGGTGATGGGGGCAGGGAATTCCTAGTCATCAATATATGTTTTAAAAATGGCAATTCTCATCTCAAGAAAAGCAATTCCTGCTGGCAATTCAGAGTTGACAGAGACAGAATTGGAACAGGGTTAGTAATCATAATTTAAATCTCTCTCAAGACCTTTTTTCTAATGTCTGTAAATGAAATATGTCAAAAGCATTATATTCACTGGTGTGAATTTTTACTGAATATCAATATATATAATATATGAATTGGGAGGAAATTTCTATTCAATCTACTTGGGGCCTCTGATAGATAAAGCTATTCAATTTGTACTTTGCTTCAATATCGATGCAGCATTAATATTTATCTACAAATAATCCATGGATATTGTTTTTACAGTTGCCTGAAACAATGTATGCCTTTGAAAGACACGTGTGGAGTCAGGGGCTTTCCCAAACCTCCAGAGAGCAACCTAGATAATAATTCTTCTGTGATGTGACCAACCAGGCAATGCCAAGTCCTCCTCTGTGATTATCAGAGGCAGCTGCAGCCCTGGTGAGAAGAGAAGGCAAAAGATCTTAGGAGAACATCAAAGGGCCAGTGATGAAGGATCAGTGAGTTCCCATTAGTGCAGCAGTAGAATGCTGGGCAAATGTAGGAAATAAACAAAGTCCATTTTTTGCTTTCTCCCTAAAACATAGTCCTCACTAAAATGTTCTTTGAGGAAATAAGCATATATTGGTGATCAACTCTGCATAGGAAAAGTTACCAATGCAATCTCATGAAAGCCCACAACAGCCCAGGGAAACAACCATGTCAGCCTTTGCTTCTAGATCTGTTAGGCGATGTTCAAGGGCGAAGGTAGGGCAGGAAAAAAAACAGCATGTATTCAGTCTTTATCACATTCCACACATTGTGATAGATTTGATTAACCCTTACATGAATCCTTTGGCAGATGAGTCCATATTAGTTAGTCTAAGACTGAGATAGGTTATGTCTCTCACCCAAATAAAAAGTGCCAGTGTTGGACTTGACACCGTAGACTCTTGAGTCTCAACGCTTTCCATTATACTCTGCTGTATCATGGAGTGTAGCTGGAATTTTATATTAAATAATTTATATATTTATACTAATTATTTATATTATATATTTAAAAAGTTAACAATGCTGAAAACATTACACTGCACTAAAATCCCCACAACTCTTTAGGGCAATGGGACATTTGCCCCACTGTCCCAAGTTTAGATGTATTTCAATATGATCCACATATTTGCTTCAGGGGTCAACAAAACTTCTGGAATTGTACTGTGTGTGTGTGTGTGTGTGTGTGTGTGTGTGTGTGTGTGTAGCTTTCATTTTCAGGAAGGTCTGAATTCCAAAGAAAGTTAGGAATTAATGGAATAGATTCAAGGAATTATTATTAGCCTCCTGGCCACTGGTGCTCTAACAGACCATCAAGAAAATGGATAATAAAAGCCACAGAGAAAGTGGTTTCTTAAAATGACCTGTCTTAGAAGAAATTCACTGGCAAGATGAAAAGAGAATGTAACCAAGCTTTACATGGATCAAATCATAGGCAAGAGCATCCCATTCAGTCATGAGTGCCAAAGCTGGGAAAGACCTTGACCGACCAGCGAGTAACCAGAGGGGAACAGCTAAGCATCCAAGAAACCATATAATGCACAGGGCAGTTGGAATAACAAGGGGTGAAAGAAAGTCTCAGACTTGAGAGTAGGTGTGTGAATTTTACAACTTTGCAGACCAGTATGGTGATATGTAATAATTTTAAAATATGGAAATTCTGCAACTCAGCAATTCCACCTGTTCGTAGAGGAACTCTTACCATGTATATAAGGACCCATGTAGAAGAATTGCATTTGGGTGTTGTGGATAATAGCAGAAATTTTAAAAAAAAAGAACCCAAAGAAGAAGAAAGAGGAGGTAGGAGGATAAGAAAAAGAAGGAGGAGGAGGACAAAAAGGAGAAGGAAAAAAAGGAGAAAAAGGAGAAGGGGAAGATAAAAGGAGGGGAGGAGGTATGGGAGGTAAAGGAGAGGAGGAAAGGAGGAAAGGAGGAAGGACAAGGGGAAGAGGAAGAAGAAGAAGACTACCTATATATTTATCAGCAGAAGAATGGGTTCCAAAAAAGTGTAAAATATTCACGGAATGGGAAGTAAACAGCAGCTAAAACGAGTGAACTAGAAACACATGCACCAATACAGACAAATCTCAATGCAAATTCTCAACACAAACGTAAAAAAGGTTACCTACCCTATAATATTCTTCATATAAACGTTAAAATCACACGGAGCCCCCTGGGTGGCTTGGTCAGTTACGCGTCCGACTCTTGGTTTGGGTTCTGGTCGTGATCTCCCAGCTGTAAGATCGAGCCCCACGCGTGGTTGTGCGCTCAGCGTGGAGTCTGCTTCAGACTCTCCCTCTCTCTCCTTCCCACTCACTCCATCTCCCTCTCCCAAATAAACAAATAAATAAAATCTTGGGAAAAAACAACCTTTAAAATCATGCAAAATGTCTAATACAGTGTTTACGTACACATACATACATGTGCGGTAAAAGTATAAAAACATTCTCGAAAATGATCCTACCCACTTCAGCTGGTGGCTCTCTCAGGGGATAGGCTAAGAAATGCCATTAGAGCAGTTACACAGGGATCTTCGGTTTAATTGAAATGTTTTCTTTTTAAAACTCTGAAGCAAATGTGGAAAAAATCATACAACTTGGGGCACCTGGGTGGCTCAGTGGGTTAAGCCTCTGCCTTTGGCTCAGGTCATGATCTCAGGGTCCTGGGATCAAGCCCCGCATCGGGCTCTCTGCTCAGCAGGGAGCTGCTTCCCCCCCACCCCCACCTGTCTCTCTGCCTACTTGTGATCTCTGTCTGTCAAATAAATAAATAAAAATCTTTTTTTAAAAAATCGTACAACTTAACAAAGTTGGTGGTGGATACCTGTTACTATTTCTACTATCATTATCATTCATACATACGTCTGTATTTGAGATATTTTACTCTACTGAAGCACACACAGACGTGGGAGCTGCCTTCGCCGGAGGGGCCCAGCCTGAGAGGGCATGTCTTTCAGAGGCAATTCCTAAACAACCGAAAACTGAATGAATCGTGGGTCTTTTCCAGGTAGAAGCCTGGCAGAGTCTAGTGCCCAAGCAGCATCCTGGCATGCCAATAAGAAGCCTGCGTTTATTCCTTGACCTGCTTTTATGAGCCACCCCAGAATCACAGCCGAGCAGATACCTAGGAAGATGAGCTGCCCCAAATCTCCCCGGCCCCACCAGGAAGACAACAGTCAGGAACTGACTTCCAGCCCCAGCTTTGCCTCTGGTCCTCTCCAGAGTGGGAGGATGCAGGGGGCACTTCCCTCTCGTGATCGGATGTGGTGCCATCACCCTGGGCCCCCTCGTGCTGCTTAGCCATCAACTGGAGTCCTCCTTTTGCCAGGTTCTAACACATTCCAGGACAAATTCGTGACCATACGGAGCATTGCGAGCCCAGAACCAAACCTCTCTTTCTTCTTGCCTTTATCGCGCAGCTTTGTTCTCTATAAAAACCCGAGGGCCTGGAAAGTGTCAGGTGAGCAAATGTCAAGCAGCTTCGATTGTTGTGGTTTTGTCACTTCCTGCTTAGGTGGCTCTGCTCTGCTCCTGCCTATTTGCTCCCCACCCAGCTGCTGTCAGCTCAGCAGCACCCAGAAGAGCTGCCGACCTGCACTGCTTCCCCTGGTGCTCTGGGCCTCCCGCTTCTGTGCAAGGTATACCCTCTACCTATAATGGCTTTTTCTCTGTGACTGTCCCTTCTTCCTCCTTTAGAACACAGCTCAGGTGCTGGCTCCTGGAAGTTGGCATTAATTCCTAAGCCCTCAAGTAGTCCCTGTGTGACCATATAGATATACCATAGCCCTTACTGTGTTCTACTGAAATGTCCTGTTTGGGGGCTCGCCTCCACCATGGGGCTTTCTCCAAGGGGGACCCACTGTCAATGTTATTGGCTACAATTTATTGTGCATTGCGGCGCCGGGGTGGCTCAGTCCACTAAGTGTCGGATTCTTGATTTCAGCTCAGGTCACAATTCGTGAGATCAAGCCCCGTGTGGAGCTCCGAGCTGGGCGCAGAATCTGCTTGAGATTCTCTTCCTGCACCCCTCCCCCTGCTCATGGGTGCACTCTCCCTCTCTCTCAAGTAAATAAATCTTGAACAAAAGTTATTGCCCATTATCTCTCACCAACCACCCAAAAAGCCTAGGCATTCTTCTTATCCCCACTTTGCAAATAAGGAGAGCAAGGTTTGGGAAGCAAACCACTGTTTGCTCAAGGTCATGAGGCTAGAAACTTGCGAACAGAAGTTTCAAATCCAGTCTGTCCGACCCCCTAATCCATGCACTTCACCATTCAGCTAGATGGTCTTGTTCGTCTTCCTGCCCAGCTCCCTGCCTCAGCCCTCTGCTCTCACCAGCATGCCTCGCACAGGGTTGTCCAAAACAGCTGAACTGCACCCAGTTTGTAGATAAGGAAATTATATTCGTAATGCTTACATCCGAGCCAGGAGGAATGAACAGGTCTTTTTACATATATGGATTTTAAGTACCTCATTTTTTTCCTAGGTGACCGGATAATCATCTTTCTCATCCATACATGGCAAGTGCAAGGCAAATTACAGGTAAGAGGGCTGCATATTTGCCAATGCTGTGTGTTGTTGACGTGTAACCATCTTGCATTTATGCACCTCTGGACCCACATCGACCAGGCTAACAGGCATTCCTAAAAAATTAGGGAGAAAGAGCTTTAACTACATTTGCAAAATGTACAGTAGTTCATAAGGTGCCTGTTCACTGTTGCTAAGTCAAGGCTGTTCATGGATTGTGTGTCACTGTCCCTTTATTTTTTTTAATAAAATCTTTTTTTTAAAGGTTTTATTTATTTGACAGACAGAGATCACAAGTAGGCAGAGAGGCAGGCAGAGAGAGAGGGGGAAGCAGGCTCCCTGCTGAGCAGAGAGCCCGATGCGGGGCTCAATCCCAGGACCCTGAGATCATGACCTGAGCCGAAGGCAGAGGCTTAACCCACTGAGCCACCCAGACGCTCCTCACTGTCCCTTTAAATACGACTCTCCTGCTCTTTGGGAAAAGGGGAATGATGTATACTTCTAATTATAACGGACCAGGCTCTTCCACACTCTGTTTCCTTCCCCGCAGGTTACGTTATTTGCCAATATCTATTTAACTGTAGTGGTAACAGGCAAAACTTCCCAGTCTAATCAACTGGAAATTCTTTGGCTCCCTCCCTATGTAGTGGAATCATATTTCTGCACTTGAGGTCATCTTTATATAGGAGAGGGGGGCAAGGCTGGGAGAAAATTGGTGTTAAAAATAGAGCAAAGTTTCAGACTCTCTCTCTAGAGCTCATGGAAGATTCTGGCCTTTTATTATTCACGCTCAACGCTGACACTATCCTCCTTCCTCGAGAGTGTGCCAGGGATCTTTAGGGCACCCTGGCTTCTTCTCATCAGCTGCCGGGGTTGGCATGCGTTGAAATGTTTCCTCTTCCTCCCGTCCATCACATCTAGGGACCCATGGTAGCAGGATGAGTCAAGACAGATGGGGTTTCGTTCATCCCTAAGCCTGCTCCTCATTCTGAAACCCTGACCACCTCTCCCACTCTACCCACCTCAGCCCCATGCCTAAGGCTGCCTCAGTCCTGGACATCATCACCTGCCCCAAAGTTTACCATTTAGGGATGAGTTTTACCAACCAGTTAGCTCCCTAAATTAGACACTGAAAATATGCTCCCCATAAAGAATTCCTTTTAGGCAGAAAATCCAGCTTTTATTGATAATGCCCTTGCTTGTAAATCTAATTCAAAAGTCACTGCAGTGGTAGCATCCCAGAATAGTTAAGAGTATATTTAAAGGCAGATGAAAGCTTTTTAGAAAATCCTGGGTTTGACTACATCATAACTGGTGCTGAGAGAAATAATTAGACGAGCAATCAAAGGGGAAGGAGACTTGGATAAGGAGTGTCTATGCCAAGCTCTGTGCTAGATTCTGAACTCAGAATATCTCATTTATTTATTACCATCATCCTTTGGATAAATATAAAAATCCAGGGGCGCCTGGGTGGCTCAGTTTGGTTAAGCATCTGCCTTGGTCTCAAGTCATGATCTCAGGGTGCTGGGGTCAAGCCCCATGTTGGGCTCCACATTCAGCGGGGAGTCTGCTTCTCCCACTCTCTCTCCCTCTGTGCACACAGTTTCTCTCATAAGTAAATAAATAAACAAATAAATAAAATCTTTAAAAATCCCATTCTTGCCGTTGAGAATACTGAGCCTCAAGGAGGTCAAATACTCTTCCAAGGTCACACACCTGAGTGCAAACTTGAACACTGCCAGGTGACCTCCAAAGTGCTGATTTTCCCTTGATCTCACCCTGGGAGACCAAGTATTGGCCCAGGCCAGATGAAGGTGTAGAATCTGCACACAGTATCAGGACAAGCAAGGGTGCGTGGCCTTATGGGCCAAATGCAATGCTTAGATTAGGGGCTGTGCCCAAGCAAGGGCAAGCTGACTAACAGAGAAGAACCAAATGGCCAATAGATGCACCAGATGCATTTGGTGAGGCACAAAGGAGCAGGAAAGAGGTTCCAGGGAGATACAGGAGAGGCCCAAGGGGGGTGATGTTCAGGACCAGGGCCTCTGTGTGTTTGGAAACTGGAGGGCAGGACAGAGAATGGACAGTGGACTAAACACTCAGTCACTAGACCAGAGCCTCAGGATTGGGGAGGGACCTAAGCTAAGCTTGGCCTGAAGCTAGGTTCTAAGCAGACAGCCCAGGACCTATATACGCCCAGATCAGGGATGAGGCTGAGCCCTCAGGGGGTTCTCTGTTATCTTAGGTCACTGGGTTGAGAGACCTGCAAAGCTGTGGAGATGTGAGACTCATTGACCCCGTGAAGGCCTCTGGCAGAGCCCCAGTATGATCACATTTCACTGAAACCAACAGGATTACCAGGTCCTTCCAGGTTCAGTCCATCAGCACATTAGCCACTGAGCCATCAAACACTCCCTTGGGCCCTTTGACGCTTTCATTCCTCTGTGAGTTGGTGCCACTGCACTACTGTGCCCAGGCCACATTCTGCTCGGGGTATAAAGAGATAAAAGCCAGTTGTGTGCTGGATATCTCAGAAGCCAAGTTGGCAAGACCAATGGAGCTTAGAATCTGGTAGAGAAAATGAGACACCTGGGTAGTTATAGCATCATGTTCCATGTGATGAGGACCCCAGCAGGGGAGCGAAGAAGCAGCTGTCACATAATGAGAGAAGGTGGAGAACTTCTAGGGGCAGGAGGAAGACGGAGGTAACTGGTGGGATTTCTGGGAACACGGGACCTTGGCTTTAAGGAGCACAAGAGAGGTATGGGGTCAGGAGGTTCAGGTTGCAGGACTGCTTCAGGATGGGGTGACCCTCTTCTACATGATGGAGTCAAAGCTCCTCGACACCCACCCTGCCTATAGCCGACTTCAAAATGCCATACCCCACTCTCCCTATTCTTCCAGCATTAGAAATATGCTCTCTCCCTAAAGATGACTGACAATCTTTCCACCATGATGTGGTCCAAGATCAGATTCCTCGAGTTTGACTTCATTGCTGAGTCCCCTTTCCCTTGAGCACAGAGGGTGGTATGCTAGACTTGAAGACCTCTCTTCATCAAGGCTCACCTCCTAAAAAACAAGGTAGAAAGCCAGGTCATTCTCCAGATAATATTTGAAATCTGCATTTGGCAGCTTGCTGTTATCCAGTAGGAAATCTTTATTAAGCAACACGATCATCTGGAACCCAAATAATCCCACACTATGTGTCTGTTTCCTAAGTATGAATTCTCCAGAAGGCAAGTGTTCTTGCCTCTGTATTTGTGGGTTCTTTGAATATGTATTTTCACGGAAGCTTTCCATGACTTAAACTTGTCTTTCTCTTCAAATGGTATGAGAATCTTCAGATCAAAGAATTCATTTTTTAAACTCATTTTCCCAAAGGGTCTGGAACAGTGACACTCTGTATGGCTTGACTGCTGGCCTGGCTGGCTCCAAGATGATCTCAGGGGGCTCAGGGACAGCCTCGGGGGTAGACAAGTAGCTTGCTCTGTGTGGACGTTGAACTCTGGCTGCAAGGAAGGAGGCTGCAAGGAAGTCAGCCCTTCTATGGGGGTAATGTGGTTTGGGTCTGTTCTGCAAGGCCTCTGTGATCTACCCATCTGAGGTACCAGGGTGTTATGTCCTTCGGCCGAAGACCTCTCTCCTCAAAAGGAAGCAGCAGCATAAGACAATGGGAAGAAAAATGACACCCAAATCAGGCAAGCTGAGCTCAAATAGCACCTTGAGTAACTAATAGCTATGAGGGCAAAGTACTAAACGTAACCTCTTTTAAGGCTCTGTTTATTTTTATGAAGAGATCAATAGTACCTACTTCAGAAAGCTGTGAGCAAGCAATGAGTCTAGATAGAGTAGCCTCTTAGTGAATGATGGCTGTAGATAACATTCCTTCTTTGAATTTCAAAATTTTAATTAGAATGCTTTTTAAGAAAAACTAAATCCATGCACTTTTTAGAAAAATGATTTCAAGTGTACAAAATTATATTTGGTTTGCTGAGGGGCTGACAAGGCAAAACATATCTCCATAAAATAGGTTTAAGCCCATATACTTATTATGTGTACAGATATTATGTGCTTGAGGGTGCACAGATGGGGACACACACACACACACACACACACACACACACCACCTCAAATTAATTGCAGATGTAATGAGTATTTGGTTCCAGCATTAATTTCCAGTCCCTCCTCGCTAAGGAATTATCATTGCTAAACTGAATTAATATTGCTGTCTTGTTATTGTAAACACACTTGCTGGCAAGAGTTTCCCCAGGATTCCTTAGTTACCAGTCCCTAAACTTGATGCTGGCTGGGCTAGACCTGTTGCCCCAGTTCACCTGGTTACCATGGAAAGAAACAGAGCACAGTCCTTTGACAGAGCTAACAAGCCCCTTTAGGATTTACGCCTGCCCTCAAACAAGAGATGGAATGCCACGCCCCGCTCTGGGATTCCGGTGGGGGTAAGAACCATCTGCCGCACCCTGGCGCAACACCCACACCCTGCTCATCTGACCTATTTGGTTCTTAACCAGATCTTATCACTAATGGAGTTTCCATGTAATTACTCATGTAGCTGTCTTTGTTCTGTGTAGTTTTTTGTGTATGTGGGGTATGGGGTATGCCTTTGTGCATCCCAGTGTCTAGCTGGCTTGTGTAGTCCCTGGCATAGACTTGATTAGTTGGATGGATGATGAATGGATGGATGGATGGATAATGAGCGGATGGGTGGGCAGGAGACACATTTGCTATTTTAGTTACCTATATCAACCTTGATCCAGAGACATAGGAGAAGTTTTTTAAAACAATCACTTACCCTATATTTAAATATTGTCAATTATCATCTCCTTCATGACCAGAAGCTGAGTCTTTTGATGATCAGTAGCAGGTGGTTGTGCTGCCCTGTACCAGAGCCTGTCTATATCAGCTTCTACCTCAAGGCCATGCTTCAAATAATCTTCTGACCCTGGTCTTTCTCCTTGAAAGGTATTAGACTATATGTCACTTTGACATAAGTGTTATTTTGAGCTGAAGACAACTGAGAAAAAGCAGATGCAGGAAAAGCTCCCCCTGCTCCCACCATGTGCCTAGAAAGAGGGCATATGTTTCCCTTTTAGGAGGTTTCTTCTCTCTCATGTCAGGAAGGGAAGAATATCCTTTATCACCAGAAATGGAGATAGCACTGAGTCTGCACAAACAAAACTTTACTAAAAAACCCTTATCTTCCATTCATTTCCCCCCAAATATTTACCTCTTCAAAATGTACTTACTGCACATAGAAGCCCAAGCCCCTTTTCCCTGCCTAGACTAATCTCCACAACTTGGCATCCTCTGTTAGACTGGCCCATAAGCCCCCAGGTCTAATGCCTCAGGCATTTTCACTTCTTTTCCATGGATGCCTCCCTGGACATGTAAAAGTCAATATCAAATAAAATGTGTATGCCTCTTCCTCTGTTCACCTGTCTGTTGTCAATTTAATTCACAGATCCCAGGAGCAGAACATAAGAGGGTGGAGGAAAAGGATTTTCTCTCCTACAAAAGGTTTACTTCTCTACTGGCCTGATTTTAGACCACTGGGGCTCAGAATAAACTAACTTTTGTGCCCCCAGAAGGCACTGGAAGGCTTACAAATGAGCACCTTATCTAATCAATATACAAATACCCAAGAGGTCTACCTGCTTGAAAACGCTTCTCTGATGCTTGGAAGCAGTACTTCGCAGCTGCCAGTTCATTGTCCTTGGGAAAAATGCTTCTCTGTCCCTCATATCTCCTCTCCTTCCCTCTTGCTCCTCCTTGACAGCGCTGCAAGCTCTGTTCCTTTCTTTCTCCTTCCCCTCTCTCTCCTCTCCATCACTCCTGAAGGTTCTGTTAGAGACCTCAGCTCAGTTACTAGGATGTGTTAGTATGCTGGCTGGAAGATCCCCCAGCCCAGGTGGATTTCCTCCTCAAAAAGTCATCCTTCCAAACCAGTATGACTGCCTAAAGTCACAACCTTTGATTAGCCTTTTTTAAAACACCTCATTAGGTTAGCAAAAAATTAGGTAAGGAAGCTCCAGCATCCAAAATCAGTTCCTGGGGGAGTGGCCCCTCATTGTCATATTACCCACCTGCCAGTCCTTGAATGTTCTTCAGGAAACAACTTTAGCTGTGTTTTATGAAGGACATTGGGCAGTACCTGGCAGCCCCTGCCATCCCCAACATCTGTGTGGCCACCAGCCCTGCCTGGGCAGAACCTCAGAGTTTAGGACGGAAACTAGTGTTCTCAGAATATCCCTGTACTCCTGGACACCTCCTATCTGCCTTGTTATCAGATGAGCCTCAGAGTAGATAATGAGATGGTATTTTGGGTTCTTATTCTCCTCCATAGTTCTGTTGATTTATAGCAAGAAAGGGGAGTAAGGCCAGCACTGGAGGTGGGGAGGCAACTTGCAGTATCCTCTTCAAACCAGATGTCTTCCTATGAGTATCAAAGATACAACACAAAGAATTTAACCCTCACACCCATTTTCCAAGAGTTGGAGGAGGGGCTTTATTTCCATGCTGCTGGCCTTTTATCTTGCTCTGTCTGTCTGTCTTCAGCAAGTGCCAGAGTTCCCATTCACCTGTTGACCTTCGTGTGTTTTATTTTGTGTAATCAAAGTCTGGCTTGGAGTGTCCAAGCCAAGGAGTGTCTAGAGGAATGTCAGCCAAATGTATGTGGGATTCCTGGTAAGCTTCCCCCCAGGACCCAGTTTCCTATTTTGGTGTACAATCTAAAAGGAGAGAGATTCTGGAGATTTTTACTCCCTTTTATTCATAAAGGGACAGTGCCCACAGATTGCCTAAGTCTGAGCCCAGGCCTGCCACTGCCACACTGAGGCTTATCATGGACCACCAGCTTTTGCCAACCTAAGTGTCACAGAGAGCTGTGGGGAGCCAGACTGAGTTCATCCAGGTTAAGTCTTCCCGTGCAGTGTCAGTGGATAGACCTCACATCCACTCCTGCCTCCTGCTGCTTCTCCCCAAGTTTTCTTAGCCTTCCAGACAAGGTCAAGGCAGGAGGCATTTTCTAGTGTCAAAAGTGAATCTCCCAAATGATGTTTCCTAACTCTCCAGCAAACTCAAGAACCCTTGGTCCCTCCATGTCTAATAATTTTATCTTTCGTTTCCCCCACCTCTGAAAAGAGACAGAAGGGTAGAGGCAAAATTGTGTCTAGGTGGGTCATATTTGCCTTGCTTTTCCATGGTGTAGAATGTCCTTATCTTTGTAAGTCCTTGGTGACCTCATACAGGGAGTGAGGGGGACTATGAAGCTGCCACATTCCAGTCTTCCAGAGACAGAGCTACAGGGATGGTTTTGGAGAAAGCCATCTCTAGGACATTTTATCCCAAGGCCATCAGCTTCAAAGGAATATAAAGAAAATAATCCTGAAAATCCTAGAACATTACTAATGAGTTATCAGATAGGAGGGAGTTTTTTAAACCCTAGAAAGACAGGACAGTGTAGGGAAGGGCCTGAACAATGAGTCAGAAGACATGGATTTGAAGAGACCCCCTGACCTTGAGAATTGTGGCCTTGACCAAGACAGCTAACTTTTGGGACCATGACCTCTCTTACCCTCAATCAGGGGTAATAATTTCTTTTTCTCATGTTTGGTGGAGAGACTTTTTGGGGATTTGTTGGAAGACATCTGAAAATGATGATGTTCCACACAATGTTATTATTACAAATTATGAATCATAATGAAAGTAAGAAGAGGAACCTGAAGGTCAGAGTTCCTCAGTGTTAATTGTCAAAGAAAAGAGGACTTTTTCTAGGTCAGTGTTTTTTGAAATGTTATCTAACATGATCCTCAATAAGAAAAAACAATTTACATTGTGAGCCAGCATCCCTAAACATATGTCTGTGTGTGTATATGTATTAGTCAAGGTTCTCCGGAGAAACTGAACCAACAGGAGATACATCTATAGAGAATTATTATAAGTTATTGGCTCATGTAATGTTGGAGGCTAAAAAGCCCCATGATCTGCCGTCAGTTGGCTGGAGACCCAAGAGAGCCAATTGTGTAGATTTCAGTATGAGTCTGAAGAACCAGGCACACCAAGGACAGGAGATTGATGCCCCCGCTCAAGAGTCAGGCGGAGAGAAAATTCAACCTTCCTCTGTTCTAAGCAGGCACGCAACCGATAGGATGATGGTCACCTGCATTGATGGGAGGGCAATCTGCTTTATGTTAATTTCTTCAGACAACCTTCTCACAGCCACACCCACAAATGTTGACCAGATATCTGGACATCCCTTGGCCCAGTATGCTAGACACCTAAAATGAACCATCGCAACATACAAAAACAAAGGTTTCACAAAATAATACTTACCTTGGGGGGGAAAAACGGACTCTGATCTTTTCCATTCTTTTTTATTCTACTTGAAATTAAATGCTGGTCAGGGGCACCTGGGTGGCTCAGTCAGTTAAGCATCTGCCTTCAGCTCAGGTCATGGTCCCAGGGTCCCAGGGTCTCTCTCTAAAATAAATAAATAAATTAAAAAAAATAAAAATAATATGTTGGTCATAATTCCTTAAACTGATTCAAAAGCCACTATTAGGTCACAACTGCTGCTTGGAAAACTCTAGACTACTAGATCAGGAGTCAGTAGACTCCTGTAAAGGGCTGGATAGTAAGTCTTTTAGGCTTTGCAGGCCACAGAGTTTCTGTTGCCAGTGCATAAATGAATGGGCATGGCTCTGTTTCAATAAAACTCCATTTACAAATACAGGTGGCCAGCCCACTGCACACAGTTTACTAGATGAACTTAAGTCCTTTAGGTAAAAATGTACTAAAGGACGATAAGACTACAATGTAAATAGCCTTAAAAACCACCTGGGTCTCCGAGTTCATTACAGAGCTGCCTAACAGCCTCAATTTGGCCTCCTATATCAGTCCACCCTCTCATGAAAAGAGAGTTTTTCCAACAGAATAAACAGCCAGCCCTGGGTCTCATGACAAGTTCTTTTCCCAGTGCAAATTAACAAACTGGCATCTGGTTGTGAGTTGAATTACTGTGAGTCATTGCCCAAGAGCCTGATCAGACCTGAGTGAAAAGAAAAATCATGTTCCTACGCCTACAGTACTAAGGACCAGATTCCAAAATGTCACCTCTCACAGTGAACTACCTTCTCTGCCCCTCTCCTTCCCCTCTGCTGCAGCCTAGAGAAGCAAGATTGGCAGAATATTAACTGTGGGAACCAAAGCAATCCCACACTGGAAGGTGCAGTTCTGTTTTCATTAGGGTTTTTATTTGACATTGTGTGACTATGAGAGAGGAAACTGCAATGATCATTCTGGTGAAGGGTACATTTTTATCTGAAATTTCCTAATATGCAGTTTCAATCATTTTAAAATTTGAATATTCCAGAGAAATCATCCTGTTTCTATTTCAAAATGAGCAAACCCATCCTGGACACCTCTGACACAGACAAGCTGTGGTTCTTGCAACTTGCAACTTGGGGAACCAATGACCTTGAATTACTTTGTTTTTGCCCCTTGCTTAATGCCTAAAGGGCACAGGGTTCATTCTGAGACCACACAGGGGTCAGTAAACTCTTTCATAAGGGACCAGGTAATAAATAATTTAAGTTTTGCAGGGCCAGAAGCAAAAGCAAAGACATGATGTAGGCATTTATAGAACTATTTACAACTTAATCATTTTAAAATGTAAAGATCATTCTTAGCTGAAAGGCTTTACAAAAATAAGAGTAAGGCTACATTTAGCCCATAGACCATAGTTTGTGAACCTCTGGCTTAGAGGGATAGAGGGCAGGACGGGACTAAGGCAGCATTATTTAACTAGAAAAAACCATGACAGATCTGGCATTTGAAATATATGCTTACAATGTCATTTCCCCTTTTGAAAGGTAGTATTAACCAAAGAGAATTTCTTAAATTGGAATAGAGATATGGACTAGGTTAAAAATTAAGTACATGAAGTACATGTGGTTAGAAGATGTCAAGGTACAATGATGTGGATAAATTTCCTAATAAATATTCTTTATGATATAATGTAGAAATATTGTATTTTAGTATTGTGGATTTAGGAAAACAAGTCTTCAACAATCAGCTAAAGACAAAAGTATGGTGCTACAGAATAAAATTCCATGAAAATTCCATATTCTTGAGACCCAGATAGTGAAGTGAGAAAGGGAAATGTTTAGAATCCGACCAGTAGAGCAGAAGTCACCATGAAGACCACATCTGGGTGTCCTGCTATGGGACCTTGAGCATGTGCTAATGAGATATAAAAGGCAAAATTGTATGGATAAGGTACAAAGAAAATCAGGGATGAAAAATAATTATAGTAGAGGTGGATAAAGAAGAAAGAGTGGGGTGCCTGGGTGGCTCAGTGGTTAAAGCCTCTGCTTTCGGCTCAGGTAATGATCCCAGAGTCCTGGGATCGAGCCCCGCATCGGGCTCTCTGCTCTGTGGAGAGCCTGCTTCCTCCTCTCTCTCTGCCTACTTGTGATCTCTGTCTGTCAAATAAATAAATAAAATCTTTTAAAAAAAGAGTGAAATAGTGGAGAACCTGACTGAAAAATACAAGACAGAAACCCAAGTCCTCGTGAACAAGAGCATTTGGGATCATGCACATTTCTACCAAACCATCTTCATAATCCCATGTTGCTACATCTATTCTGCCCATCATCATTGCTGAATAACCTGAGGCAGTGTACATGGGAAGAGAATCAACTGGGAATTTTAGTCAAGGAGGTTAGCATGGTCTTGGCTGGGAAGACAGACTCAAACATCAGGGCCAAAGGATGAGGTGAGACTCAGAGTAGGAGAATGTGTCCAAAGAGCTAAAGCCAGAAGGAACAGTGATGTGTAGGCACGCTGGACCTACAGTGTGCAGGCATGCAGATGGAAGTGGTGCCGTATAGGAATGAGTACCGTGCAGGAAAGTGATGAGCCTCAAAATTTAAATGACACAAGGAATACTGAGTCCAGATGGTTAAGATAACAAAAACATAGCCAGAAAGTATAAGAGCGTATTTCCTAGGGGATTATCTCAAGATAATTTTGATTATTCACTGTTGTCATGCTCATAAATACATCTTTGTGTGTGACATCTCCATCCCAGATGGCAGACACTTAACAAAAAGTGCTGTCAATAAGACACAGTCACTAATTGATCGTAGTTCTCCTTTCCCCTGAGCTCAGATACAGTCTCAGAATTCTTCCCAATATGGTCCTTCAGTATTTCACTGAGAGTTCATTGTGGTTGTTATGTGAAAGGAAACACGTATGCCATCTTAATATGTAGCTTTAGCTTGAGTTTCCATTTTTAGCACAGTATCCACCAAAATTTTATTTTGATCACCAACTTGATTGCTTATTACATTCAGTTCAAGAACTTTACCTGAGTTCTTGCTGCCTGGTTAACTTTTCAATGAACATTCACACTGAATTTGCCATATGCTGTCTCATTTGGATAAATGATATGGAGTCTTCAGATATGGTTAATCATTATTAGTTTTATTTCCAGTGTAAACTTCCCAATGATATAGAGGGTTTAGGATTAAACTGCATTCATCTCTGAGGTCTGAAATGCTATTTGTATTAAGGTTGGTGGGTTTTTAAAAATTAACATATATTATTTGCTTCAGGGGTACAGGTCTATGAATTACCAGTCTTACATAATTAACAGCACTCACCAGAGCACATGCCCTCCCTAATGTCCATCACCCAGCCACCCTATCCTTCCCTCCACCACCCAGCAACCCTCAGTTTCTTTCCTGAGATTACTAGTCTCTTCTGGTGTGTCTCCCACCCCATCACATCTTGTTTCATTTTTTCCCTTCCTACCCCCGTGACCCCCTGCCCTGCCTCTCAGATTCCTCATATCAGAGAGATCATATGATAATTGTCTTTCTCTGATTGACTTATTTCATTTAACATAATACTTTCTAGTTCCATCCATGCCATTGCAAATGGCAAGATTTCAGTTTTTGATGGCTGCATAGTATTCCATTGTGTGTATGCATGTGTGTGTGTGTGTATATATATATATATATATATATATATATATATATATATACCATCTCTTCTTTATCCATTCATCTGTTGATGGACATCTAGGTTCTTTCCATAGTTTGACTATTGTGGACATTGCTGCTGTAAACATTCGGGTGTACATCCCCCTTTGGATCACTACATTTGTATCTTTAGGGTAAATACCTGGTAGTACGTTTCTTGGGTTGGAAGAGTAGCTCTATTTTCAACTTCTTGAGGACGCTCCATACTGTTTTCCAGAGTGGCTGCATCAACTTCCATTCCCACCAACAGTGTCGGAGGGTTCCCCTTTCTCCAAATCCTTGCCAACATCTGTCGTTTCCTGACTTGTTATGTTTAGCCATTCTGACTGGTGTGTGGTGATATCTCACTACGGTTTTGATTTATATTTCCCTAATGCCAAGTAATGTTGAGCACTTTTTCACGCATCTGTTGGCAATTGGGATGTCTTCTTTGCAGAAATGTCTGTTCATGTCTTCTGCCCATTTCTTGATTGGATTATTTGTTCTCTGGGTGTTGAGTTTGGTAAGTTCTTTATAGATTTTAGATACTAGCCCTTTATTGATATGTCATTTGCAAATATCTTCTCCCATTATGTCAGTTGTCTTTTGGTTTTGTTGACTGTTTCCTTTGCTGTGCAAAAGCTTTTGATCTTGATGAAGTCCCAATAGTACATTTTTGCCCTTTCTTTCCTTGCCTTTGGAGATATTTTTAGGAAGAAGTTGCTGCAGCTGAGGTCAAAAAGGTTGTAGCCTGTGTTCTCCTCAAGGATTTGGATGGATTCCTGTCTCACATTAATTTAAGGTCTTTCATCCATTTTGATCTATTTCTGTGTGTGGTGTAAGGAAATGGTCCAATTTCATTCTTCTGCATGCAGCTGTCCAATTTTCCCAACACCATTTGTTGAAGAGACTTTCTTTTTTCCATTGGACATTCTTTCCTGCCAGATTAGTTGAGGGTCCATTTCTGGGTTCACTATTCTCCTCGATCAATCTATGTGTCTGTTTAGTGACAGTACCATATTGTCTTGATGATTACAACTTTGTAATGGAGCTTGAAGTCTGGAATTGTGATGCCACCAACTTTGGTTTTCTTTTTCAACACTCCTCTGGCTATTCAGAGTCTTTTCTGGTTTCATATAAATTTTAAGATTTGTTCCATTTCCTTGAAAAAAAATGATGGTATTTTGATGGAGATTGCATTAAATGTGTAGATTGCTTTAGGTAGCATAGACATTTTTACAATATTTGTTCAACCAATCCAAGAGCATGGAACGTTTTTCCATTTCTTTGTGTCTTCCTCAATTTCTTTTATGAGTACTTTATAGTTTTCTGAGTAAAGAATCTTTGCCTCTTTTATTAGATTTATTCCTAGGTAACTTATGGTTTGGGGTACAATTGTAAATGGGATTGACTCTTTCATTTCTCTTTCTTCTGTCTTGCTGTTTGTGTATAGATATGCAACTGATTTCTGTGCATTGATTTTATATCCTGACACTTTACTGAATTCCTGTATGAGTTCTATCAGTTTCAGAGTGGAGTCTTTTGGGTTTTCCACATAAAGCATCATATCATCTGCAGAGTGAGAGTTTGACTTCTTCTTTGCCAATTTGGATAAATTTTATTTATTTTGTCTTCTGATTGCTGAGGCTAGGACTTCTAGTACTATGTTGAATAGTGGTAGTGATAGAGGACAGCTCTGCTGTGTTCCTGACCTTAGCAGAAAAGCTCTCAGTTTTTCCCCCATTGAGAATGATATTCGTGGTGGGTTTTTCATAGGTGGCTTTTATGATATTGAGGTATGTACCCTCTATCCCTACACTGTGAAGAGTTTTGATCAGGAAGGGATGCTCTTCCTTGTCAAATGCTTTTTCAGCGTCTATTGAGAGTATCATATGGTTCTTGTTCTTTCTTTTATTAATGTATCACATTGATTGATTTGCAGACGTTGAACCAACCTTACAGCCCAGGAATAATTCCCACTTGTTCATGGTGAATAATAATCCTTTTAATACTGTTGGATCCTATTGGCTAGTATTTTGGTGAGAATTTTTGCATCTGTGTTTATCAAGGATATTGGTCTGTAATTCTCCTTTTTGATGGGGCCTTTGTCTGGTTTTGGGATCAAGGTAATGTTGGCCTCATAAAATGAGTTTGGAAGTTTTCCTTCCATTTCTGTTTTTTGGAGCAGCTTCAGGAGAACAGGTATTAATTCTTCTTTAAATGTTTAGTAGAATTCCCCTGGGAAGCCATCTGGCCCTGGGCTCTTGTTTGTTGGGAGATTTTTGATGACTGCTTCAATCTCCTTACTGGTTAGGGTCTGATTGAGTTTTCTATTTTTATCTTGTTCAGCTTTGGTAGTTCTCATGTCTCTAGGAATGCATCCATTTCTTCCAAATTGTCAAATTTGCTGGTGTATAGTTGCTCATAATATGTTCTTGTAATTGTTTGTATTTCTTTGGTGTTGGTTGTGATCTCTCCTCTTTCATTTATGATTTTATAAATTTGGGTCCTTTCTCTTTTCTTTTTGATAAGGCTGGCCAGGGGTTTATCAATCTTATTAATTCTTTCAAAGAGCTAGTTCCTAGTTTCATTGATTTGGTCTACTGTTCTTCTGATTTCTACTTCATTGATTTCTGCTCTGATCTTTATTGTTTCTCTTCTTCTGCTAGGTTTAGGCTTTATTTGATGTTCTTTCCCCAGATCCTTTAGGTGTAGGCTTAGGTTGTATACTTGAGACTTTTCTTGTTCCTTGAGAAAGGCTTGTATTGCTATATACTTTCCTCTCAGGACTGCCTTTGCTGTGTTCCAAAGATTTTGAACAGTTATGTTTTCATTTTCATTTGTTTCCATGAATTTTTTAAATTCTTCTTTAATTTCCTGGTTGACACATTCATTCTTTAGTAGGATGCTCTTTAGCATCCATGTATTTGAGTTCTTTCCAAATTTCCTCTCATGGTTGAGTTCCAGTTTCAAAGCACTGTGGTCTGAAAATATGCAGGGAAAGATCCCAATCTTTTAGTACTGGTTGAGACCTGATTTGTGACTCAGGATATGATCTATTCTGGGGACTGTTCCATGTTCACTAGAGAAGAATGTGTATTCTGTTGCTTTAGGATGGAATGTTCTGAATATATCTGTGATCTGGTCCATCTGGCCCAGTGTGTCATTTAAAGCCTTTATTTCCTTGTTGATCTTTTGCTTAGATGATCTGTCCATTTCAGTGAGGGGTAATAAAGTCTCCTACTATTATTGTATTATTGTTGATGTGTTTCTTTGATTTTGTTATTAATTGGTTTATATAATTGGCTGCTCCCATGTTAGGGGCATAGATATTTAAAATTCTTAGATCTCCTTGTTGGACAGACTCTTTAAGTATGATATAGGGTCCTTCCTCATCTCTTACTATAGTCTTTGGCTTAAAATCTAATTTATCGATATAAGAGTTGCTACCCTAGCTTTCTTTTGATGTCCATTAGCATGGTAAATTGTTTTCCACCTCCTCACTTTAAATCCAGAGGTGTCTTTCGGTCTAAAATGAGTTGCTTACAGACGGCATATTGATAGGTCTTGTTTGTTTGTTTTTTTTAATCCATTCTGATACTCTGTGTCTTTTGATTGGGACATTTAGCCCATTTACATTCAGGGTAACTATTGAAAGATATTAATTTAGTGCCATTGTATAGCCTGCAAGGTGACTGTTACTGGGTATTACCTCTGTTCCTTTCTGGTCTGTTACTTTTAGGCTCCCTCTTTGCTTAAAAGACCCCTTTCAGGGGTGCCTGGGTGGCTCAGTGGGTTAAGCCTCTGCCTTCAGCTCAGGTCATGATCTCGGGGTCCTGGGATCAAGCCCCACATAGGGCTCTCTGCACGGCAGGGAGCCTGCTTCCCCCTCTCTCTCTGCCTGCTTCTCTGCCTACTTGTCATCTCTCTCTTTCTCTGTTGAATAAATAAATAAAATCTTAAAAAAAAAAAAAAAGGACCCCTTTCAATATTTCCTGTAGGACTGGTTTAGTGTTTCAAGTTCTTTTAGTTTTTGTTTGTCCTGGAAGCTTTTTATCTCTCCTTCTATTTTCAATGACAGTCTAGGTGGATATAGTATTCTTGGATGCATATGTTTCTCTTTTAGTTCTCTAAATATATCATGCCAATCGTTTCTGGCCCAGGTCTCTGTGGATAGGTCTGCTGCCAATCTAATATTTCTACCATTGTATGTTACAGACCTCTTTGTCCTGAGCTGCTTTCAGGATTTTCTCTTTGTCACTGAGACTTGTAAGTTTTACTATTAGATGATGGGGTGTGGACCTCTGTTTATTGATTTTGAGGGAGGTTCTCTGTTCCTCCTAGTTTCTGATGCTTGTTCCCTTTACCACATTAGAGAAATTCTCTGCTATAATTTGCTCCAATATACCTTCTCCCCCCCCCCCCTCTCTTCTT
The DNA here is from genome assembly GCA_004024625.1 of Mellivora capensis. Lineage (NCBI taxonomy): Eukaryota > Metazoa > Chordata > Mammalia > Carnivora > Mustelidae > Mellivora > Mellivora capensis. Next base: position 95,790 of record PISX010002662.1, on the reverse strand, counting down.
CTTCTGGGATCCCAATTCTAATGTTTTTCTTTTTTCTTTTTTTTTTATTCTAATATTTTTCATCCTATGGCATCACTTATCTCTTGAATTCTCCCCTCATGGTCCAATAGTTGTTCATCTCTCTTTTTCTCAGCTTCTTTATTCTCCATCATTTGGTCTTCTGTATCACGAGTTCTCCCTTCTGCTTCCTAGCAGTAAGAATCTCCATTTTTGATTGCACCTTATTAATAGCTTTTTAAATTTCAACTTGGTTAGATTTTAGTTCTTTTATTTCTCCAGAAAGGGAATTTCTAGTACCTTCCATGTTTTTTTCAAGCCCAGCTAGCCCCTTGATAATCATCATTCTGAACTCTAATTCTGACATCATACTAATGTCTGTATTGATTAGGACCCTAGCTGTTGGTACTGCTTGTTGTTCTTTTTTTTTTTTTTTTTTTTTTGAGGTGAATTTTTCCACGTTGTCATTTTATCCAGATAAAAATAGATGAATGAGAGAACAAAATATTAAAAGGGTAGCAACAACCCCAGAAAAATATACACCAAACAAACCGGAAGAGACCTGAAACCAGTGGGAGAATAAAGGAGAAAAAAAAATCTAGATCTAGATCTAGAGCTGAAATAATGCTGACCATTATATAGATCTAGATCTAGATCTATATAATGTTAGACTGGTGAATATAACAGGGCCACACACTTGATTCTGGGTGAATTTTGGTCTGTTAGAAGAAACTACCTCCCAAAATTTTAAAGAAAGAAAAACTTATATATATATACAAAAATAAGGGTAAACATGATGAAGGGATGGAATATGGCCGTAAAGATGAAAATTTTAAAAGATTCTAAAAAAGGAATTAATAAGATATGAAGTTGTTTGAAAAAAAGGAGGAAAGAATGTGATCAGGTTGGAGACTAGAACAAAGCCATGCACTAGATTTAGGGTATATTTTGATCTGTTAGAAGAAACTGCATCCCAAAATTTTAAAGAAAGAAAAACCTATGTGTATATAAAAAATAAGTTTAAATACAATGAAGGCATAAAATGACTATAACAATGAAAATTTAAAAAGATTTTTAAAAAGCTATTGATAAGATAAAATAGTTTAAAAAACACTAAAATAGGAAACAGAAAAAAAAATTTTTAAATAGAATAAGAAAAAAATTTTTTGTAATTTAACTTTGGAAGACTAAGGAATTATGGGGGGAAAGCCACAAATTCTATATGCTGTATTCCCATAGCTCTGAAGTTTTGCAGTTCTCATTGTTTGGTGAACTTGGTCTTGGCTGGGTGTTCTTGCTGATCTTCTTGGGGAAGGACCTGTTGCCATGATTCTCAAATGTCTTTGCCCGAGGCGGGATTGCACTGCCCTTGCCAGGGGCCAGGCTAAGTCATCTGCTCAGGTTCGCTCTCAGAGCTTTTTTTCCCTGAGCACTTTCCGTAGAGCTCTGGAGGATGGGAATGAAGATGGCGGCCTCCTGGTCTCTGGCCCCACTCCTCAGTTCACCCTCAGAGAAAAGCTGTCAATCCCTCCCATGTCCCTGGTGTCCAGCCGCACTCCATGCTGACCAGGCCTGTGACTGAGTATTTCTATCTCTGGTGCACGGCCCCCTTTGGAGTGTCCAAACCCAACAGATTCCTGCCACGTGCTCCTTGCCACTCCTCCTGGAGAAGGAAGGTGAGTCCCAAGTAGGCAGAGAAGCAGGCAGAGAAAGAGGAGGAAGCAGGCTCCCTGCTGAGCAGAGAGCCTGATTCGGGTCTCAATCCCAGGACCCTGGGACCATGACCTGAGCCAAAGTCAGAGACCCCAACCCACTGAGCCACCCAGGTGCCCCAAGTTTGGTTTTAATTAATTAAAAAGTCACTAGAATTTCAAAATCTTTTTTTATTTTCTTTTTCAAAAGATTCTATTTATTTATTTGAGAGAGAGAGAGAGAGGAACAAGAGAAGGGGCAGAGGGAGAGAGAGAGGCAGACTCCATGCTGAGCAGGGAGTATGACCTGGGGCTCATTCCCAGGACTTGGGAATCATGACCTGAGTCACCCGGCACTGCCAGAATTCAGAATCTTACTGTCATTCTTTCTTTGATTATTTTTATGACTCGCACACATTCGAAGACACTCTAGATTGTTCATTCTCCTCACTGAAATACCTGTCACTGAGGTAACACCATCTAGCTGCTAAAATCCTCCTTTACTGAATAAAAGGTAAGGGACAAGATGTTTTTCATTTCTGGTAGAGTAGTTCACTACAGACCAATTTTGCCTGTAAGAATAACTAGAAAATCTAGTCATAATTCAAACTAGGTCCTGTTTGAAGACATTGGAGAGCTATCAAAGCGGCAGAGAAGAGTATTACATGAATGTGAGCCTGACATTCTAGATATTTTTCCCATTGAGGCATTTGCTAATTCTAAAGCAGTTTAGAGCCAAGAGACTAGAAAGCAGAGTATAAAGTTTAGGCAGAGATTTTGGTAACCTCATAGAGCTTGAAAGACAGATATTAAAGGTCAGAGCTCACCAAATACTCTAGGCTTCCAGTTAGAACTGTAGGAGAGGTAAACCCTAGAAGTAAAAGTAAGCTGGAAGTAGACCATCCTCCACAAAAACTGAAACCATTGTTCAAACCACTCCATCCCAAACTGGATTAAAGAGATCTGGCCCAATTTTAATTGGCTCCTGGAAAGAAAAAATAAATCCTCTATGGAGAAAGAAGTCAGCCAGAGATTAGGAATTCAAGGTTGGTTTTAAAACTCAGAAATCAATTCATTATTAATAATTCTTCCCACTAATATAATAAAGGAGAAAAATAAAAGAATTATCTCAATATATGTAGAATAAATGTTTGACAGAATCAACCCTGCTTTATGATCTTTTTTTAGAGATTTTTTTTAAGATTTTATTTATTTATTTGAATGACAGAGATCACAAGTAGGCAGAGAGGCAGGCGGGGGCAGGGGGAAGCAGGCTCCCCACCGAGGAGGGAGCCTAATGCAAGGCTCGATCCCAGGACCCTGAGATCATGACCTGAGCTGAAGGCAGAGTCTTAACCCACTGAGCCACCCAGATGCCCCCCTGATTTATGATTTTTTTAAAAAAGCAAACCATCTATAAAAAGGAACCCCCTTAAACTGATAAACAATATCTACAAAACACCATCAGCAAAGATTATATTTAATGATCAACTATTGCAATTTTTACCAGAGACTAGAAGTAAGACAATGACTGCTCTCTCTCCACTCCTAATCAACTTTGTATTAGAGGCTGTGACCAGCATAACTAAAATAAATATACATGGATTAAAATGGAATAGCAATAAAGCTGTCATTCACAGAAAACATGATTGTATACATAGAAAGTCTAAAAATCTGCAAACTATTAAAATTAGTAAATGAATTTAGCAAGTTTTTGGGAAACAAGGTCAATATTAAAAAAATAAATTTTATTTCCATATACCAGCAACAATTTAAGAAATGAATTAAATGAATAACACCACATAGAACACCCCCCAAATTTTCAAGTACCTAGAACCAAACTAATGGGTAAGACCTATATAATATAGAAAGAACAGTATTAAAATAATTTAAATTAAAAACTAAATAATTGGAAGGATATATTATGTTTCATAGATTAGAAGAGTCACTGATGTAAATTTGTAAATTTTTCCAAGTTGACCTAAATTCCAGCAGTCTTACTTGTGTGTGTGTGTGTGTGTGTGTGTGTGTAAATGAAGAATTGAAATTTTGAAATTTGTATGGAAATGCAGTGATCCATGGGTAGCCAGATAAACTTGAAATATTTCTGCCATTGGATATTAAAACTTATTGTAAAGACATTGTAATTAAGATATTAATCAGTATAAGCATAGATAATTGGACCAATGAAACAGAATAAGAGTCCAGAGGCAGACCCATACCCATAGCGGCACTTGATTTATGACAGAATGAAAAGATGATGCTGTTAACAACAATGACGCTGGATCAGCTGAAAATTTATATAAACAACAACAGCAACAAAGGAGACCAAAACTTGGGTCTTATCTTAACCCACATACAGAACTCAATTTTAAATGAATTATAGAAGATACAGGAGAATATTTTCAGGACAATCCAGTTTGGCAAAGATTTTTTAAATAGGAAAATATAAGCACTACTCATAGAGGGGAAAATAGATACACTGGACACTACATGGAGAATGGAATTATAAATCATAGATTTGGAGAATATATTTTAATTCATATCACTGGTAAAAGATTCCTATCCAGAATTCAGAGAGAATATATGAATAAGGAAAAGGCCGTTAGAAATAATAGGAAATAGAAAAAAAATCAATAGAAAATGAGCAAAGGATTTGAACAGGAACTTTAAAAAACATAAAAACCAGGGCATCTGGGTGGTTCAGTCAGTTGAGCATCTATCTGACTCTTGGTTTAGGCTCAGGTTATGATCTCAGGGTCATGAGATGGAACCCCACATTGGGTTCTGTGCTGAACGTGAAGCTTGCTTAAGAGTCTCCCTCTTCCTCTGCCCCTACGCAAATATGTATTTGATATATATTCAAATAAATAAATATATATGTGTGTGTGTACATACACACACAGATATATACACACATCCACCACTAGGAAAATGCAAATGAAAACCACAGTAAGATACCACTACACACTCAGAAGAATGGGTAAAAGTAAAAGGATTAACCATACCAAATGTTGGTCAGTTATGGAGAAACTGGATTCTTCATACATCCACAGTGGGAGCAGAAATTAGTGCAACTACTTTGGAAAAGTATTTGGCCTTCTCCAAAAGTTGAACGTACATGTGCCCTGTGATCCAATAGTTCCATTCTCAGGAAGAGAGGATCCAGCAGAAATGCACACATAGGTAGATCAACAGACATTTCGAGAACAGTCATAGTGGCCCTATTCATAACAGCCAAAAATTAGAAACAAGCCAAGGGCCCATCAGTAGTAGAATGTATAAATAAATGGCATATTTTAGAGCAATGAGATGAATGAGTTCCTTCTTCATGAAAAATATGAGTGAAACTCACAAAGGTAATGAGCAAAGGAACTGCATGATTTCATTTATAGAAAGTTCAAAAACAAAGTTAACCTATGGTGTCTATAAATCAGGAGGGGGGAATTTTGGCAGAAGAGTACGGTGATAACTGGACATGCAGTAGCTAACTGTCCTGATTTCCATGGGACTGAGTAAACCACTCAAGATTTTCTTCTTTGTTTTTTTTTTAATATATATTTTATTTTATTTAAATTCAATTAGCCAGCATATAGTACATCACTAGTTTTTGGTGTAGTGTTCAATGATTGATTAGTTGCATATAACACCCAGTGCTCATCACATCATGTGCCCTCCTTAATGTTAAAACAGAGTCGTTCCCAAGCAAACTGGGATGGTCAGTCACCCTAACGAGCAGGGTCCTAGGGGATGCCTCTCCTGGGTTGATGAAGCTCTCTTTGAACATCTGGGTGGCAGTTACATGGCAGTCATTTGTGATAAGCTCTCTGGCCAAATATTTATGATTTGTCACCTTCTCTTTCTTCATATATGATTCATTAACAAGGGTATTAAGCAGTTCAACCTATCTATTGATAAACATAGAATGATGTAGGGATATATAGAAAATAAATTGTCCCAAATTTGTTTTTCGATTCATGCGTGCTTTTCTTGTTGACTGGGAAGGCATCAAGCTAATACTTACTCACTGTATATTTGATTGGTGCCCACCCCCCAAGGTAGGCACCGTTCCAGGGACTGGAAACACAAAGGTGAACAATGTTCCTATTCTCAGGGGACTTTGATTCACATGGCCAGGACAGGTGATAAACAAGCCCTCGATTATATAACATACCATTAGATAGGTAAATGTAACAACAACGAATTAAAAGAGTCAACATAGAGAGTGACCAGGACTGAAATTTAGGAAAGAGCGGTCAGAGAAGGCTGTTCTACGTAAGGGACATTCAGTGAAAAGACCTACAGGAAGAGAACAAGCTAATATCTTGAGGGAAAAGAGAAGGAGAATTCCAAATGGAGAAATCCAAATGTATATATTAATTCAATATATTTAATATATTAATTCGATTTGTCATATATGCTGGCTAATTGAATTTAAATAAAATATATATTAAAAAAGAAAAAAGAAATGAAAAATAAAAAAGAATGAGTACAAGGTTCCTATGATGAGAGCACCAAATCCATCCTTTTTGAGCACTTATTACAAATAAAACTGTTTGACGTCTACTTCCCCACCGCCACTGGTGGCTCCATCAGGGAAGGGACAATACCTGACTTCTTGTTCACCAAGTTTTCCCACTTTCATGCATGGTGCATACACTTCCCTGGTACAGATTTGTAGAAGGAATAAATTACAGAACTGCATTTTTACATATCCTTTGGTTTGTTCCTGGGTCGTCCTTTCTGTCCCAGGAATCTGTATATTTGTCCATCAGTGATTAAATACTGGGACTTTAGAGTTTGTCTTAACAGTTGTGGGAGAGTCACAGGAGGCGCAATTCAAGCAGTGAGCTATGCACCAGAGATACAACTGTAAGTAAAAATAGATGGGGTCCTTGTTCTCATGAGGGTCAAATCCTAGTAGGATCATGGAGGAAGAAGAGTGTAATTTCACAGGAGAAATTGGCAGCCTTTTCTAGGTCTGAGGAGTGAATGCATAAAAGCGGGAAGTGGGTAGATTATCTTCTCAGAATGGGTAAGCAGGTCTGCAGATCAGACCTCGACAAATCTCCAAAATGAGGCTCGGGTGTTTTATTCGAGGTGAGCTTCTTGGGAGTTCTCTGTAGGATCTAAAAAGGGCATGCTATTTCCAGTCCGGAAGCCAAGGGGTGAGTGTTGGTATCTGTGAAACGGAGCCCAGAATAAATGCCTGCAGAGGCTGTATGACCGCGGTGCACGAGGTGATCCGTTCATCTGATCCTCCTGAAGTAGCAGCAACATAACACCTCGGACTGCTCCCCTGTGCTTTTACTTTGAACCAGAGCAGACCTGGGCCCAAGGGTTAAGGGCGGATTTGAAAAATTAAACAGCTATCTGAGAATGTTCCAGGTGATGACCCAGTTGTGCCCCTTGGCCGGGGCTTGCTTCTCTCCACTGCCCCAGATGGGGTTAGTGTTGCGGGCTGTCCCAGATTTTGGAGGGTGAGATGGTCAAAGGTAAAAACACCGCTGTCCCAGGCCTGGTGAGGATGCCAAGGCAGATTTAGAAACCTCGTCAACCCCATGCACGGGAGAGCAATGAGCCATGTGTTTGAGCCTTTGCATCTCGGTTGCAAATATTTCCAGTATTTTGAGTTTATGTTGTGCTCTTGCACCACAAGCTTTCACCCCATTAGATGAGCCTGGGCTCTCTTTTATTTTATATTTCATAGTTTGGTGTAAAGTTTGATGCTGACCAGGTTTTCATAACCCAAATCATCACGCCCCATATCATGCTCAGAGACCATTTAAGTCAGAGACCCTTTAAGTCAATGGAGCTGCTTTACAATGCAAATTACTAGCCAGTTTTGCATGTTTGGGTTTTAAAAGCTGGGCTTTTGTAAAGCAGGATTATAACCATAATGAGGCCTCACCTCCCAGGTTTTTACAGGCAAGCCTGGATGCTGTGGGGAGAGGGGTGGGGGGAGCTGAGATCTCAGGAAGGTGGGAAAGGAGGCTGGCTGGTTTCTGTACTCATCAGCAGGCTGTTATCTGGCTGTGGACTCGTTGTCAGCACTTCATTGTCCTCTCCTTCCCTGTGTTCAGATTCTCATCTTGCAGGGAGAAGGGATTTTTCCCAGGGCCTTGGGATGAAAATCAACCTTGGCCCTTCCTGGATTCTCTCCCCTACTCCCCAGAACAGGAGAGTGTGCTGAGTATTATGTGCCCAGAGGACTTGGAGCCAGCAGACAGCACTCCCAGAGCACCGTGCAGTCCCTGTCTTCCCGACCAGAGCCTGTTGCTGGACTTGCTCTTGTCAGATACCAGGCTGTGACCTTCCAAGGGGCAAACAATCCTGTCCGTTTCCATTCGGATGCATGCCCGTCGAAGTGAACACATTAGGCAGGTGAGATTTCACTGGCGGACAATGAAATGGAGCTGGACTTCTACTAGCACATGATGCGTACAGTGATTTTTTAAAGTAATCTCTATCCCTAAGGTGGGGCTCAAACTCACAACCCCAGGAGTCCCATGTCCTATGTACTGAGCCATCCAGGAGCCCCATATTGATTTTTTTAAACTGCCACATCATGTGATTTACAAATTTGACATAAAGGACTACTTTAGACCTTCATTTTCAAGTGGAATGCCCTGAGAATAGGTCTTCTGTTCTTTCTGCCCTTCATTTACCTTATTAAAAATTAAGTTTCTAATTTATATGGGTATACAAAACACATATTTGTCTCCTTTCATTCTCGAGAGCCGACTAAAATAGGAGAGAAGTATAAAAAAGATTAAACCATTGACAGTAAAGAAATTGGGGAGGGTAGGAATTAAGAACAACATGGCCAATGAGAAATTTCTAATACTTTCCAGAAGGCCAAAGCCAATGGGAGCATTTGATAAATGGAACGACATGGAGAAAGCGGGAGTCAGAATTAAGTCATACCAGTCATAGATTTAATTACTGTTGGGTTGGGAGAGACGGAATCTGTGACCCTGCCCCCATCTAAGGAAGAGCGGTGGAGTTCGCAGATCTTTGTCTTGAGAAGCAGAGCCCTGGGCAAACTGAGCTTTGATTTCCTATTGGGTGGGTCCTTTGCTTATTAATTTGTTTATCCAACACTTACTGCATCCTGATAAGTGTCAGGCAATGTTTCAGAAGCAGTGGATCCAAAGATGAGTAAGATATAATATATATCTGTGGGGAACAGCAGGGTCTAATGGGAGAAGCAGATGCGTAAACGCATAATTACAGAACAGGGTGAGAAGAGCTGTAATGAACTGGGACTGAATCATAGAGGATGGACACTCCATTCTTGCCGGGGAAGAAGGGGGAGACTAGAAATGTTTCTTAAAGAAGGTCATGTTTGATCTGAGTCCTAAAGGAGGCTAGGATTTCTCTGGCAGGGAATGGAAAAAGAACATACTAGTGTTAAGAAGACACAACAGGGCCCCCAAATGGAGTCACTTTTGCTAAGTTTCACCCAAACTTAACACCTACCCTCAGGGCAATTCCAGTCTCTCCCAGGAGTGGAATTTTAAACCAATCAGTCTGGAATTTCCTGATCAGCACTAAATGATTTCATCTGCAGGATAAGACCCCCTGACATTCCCCCTGAAGGAAGGGGACCTTGCCTGAAGCAATCTTTTCTCCTCCTCCCAAAACCTTTTCCACCTGTAAAAATCCCTCCATTTTGTACAGCACTTCAGAGCTCCCTTCTATTTGCTAGATGGGATGCTGCCCGATTCATGATTCATTGAATAAAGCCACCAACTAGATCTTCAAAATTTACTCTGTTTGAGTAAATGAGTGAATAAACAATGCCATCGGTTTTTATGGGCATTAGAAAAAAGGGGTCAGGGTCCACGTATGTCACCGAGGATCAGTGCAGTCATAGCTTTATCAGAGTAGACTGGAAATACCCAAGAACCCACAGCTCAACAGATAAATCACCAGTGTCGTTCATCCGATGAAGATCTATGTGGGTCAAGAGCTCTTGTTGAGATTTAAAAACCCTCTTGGAAATGCAGGTGTATTAGTTACACTGTAGTGCCATTTGCTTTAATCTTATAATCAATACTAACTATTCAGACTGATATCTGAAATAAAATCTGTTCACGTGTGCATGGGGAGTGGTTATCTTAATGAGACTTCAGCTTTTGTGAAGTAGAGCATTTGAGATAATCATATCACAGCTATCATATTCAAATGCATACCCCAAGCTAGGCGATCTCAAGTGTTTATCTCATTTTCTTCCAAAATCTCTATCAAAAAGGGTATTATTATCCAAGTTTTACTGCGGAAGGAAACTAAAGATAAGAGAGGTTAAGGACAAGTCCAAGTTCAATTTAGCCAACCAGTGATAGGATCAGGATTTAGACCAAATTGGCTGCTTTCACCCAAGATTGGGGCTGGCAACATTCTTCTAGAAGGGGCCAGACGGAAAATACTTTAGGTTATGCAGGCCATAGGGTCTTGGCCTGAGTCTTCAACCTTGCCAATGGAATGTAAAAACAGCCAGACAATAAGAGAGCCAATGAACATGACTGTGTGCCAACAAATCTTCAAGTATGGACTCCAAAATACGAGTTACATATCGTTCTCATATGTCACAAATATTCTTAGTTTAATTTTTTTCAACCATTAAAAAATGTTACAACCATTTTTAGCTGCAAGCTCTGGATATATATACTTACTCTTGTATATAAAGTAATATAAAATATATATAAAATACCCATCCTATCACCTTCCTATTGAACTATGTTAGTTCATTTGCATGCCTCCTTAGGCTGATTTTATCATCAATTTTGTTTGTATGTGAATGCAAACTACTTCAGTTTTTACTTCAGTTTAATGTGTTCTCATTTTTTATATGTTTTACTAATAGAGTATTCCCATGTGGAGATCGTTGATTTCTTGCTCTTCCTTCATTTATCATTTTATTAATAGTTTTGATATTAATAGTTAGCCGAACTCTGATTCTTGATAAAATTTCATAAAGAACAATTGTCTTATCATTAAAAAAAAAAAGGCAGTGGGCTGGAGTTGGCTCTTGGGCTATAGTTTTCCAACTACCGACATATTTCACTCTACCTATCTCCACTTTAGAGGCAATGGGATTGCTAAGGGTCCCTGGGAAGTAGGTGTGAGAAAAGGTAAGGAAGATCTGGTGGGGGTGGGGGGAAATATATATATATATAAATATACATATATATATTTTTGATATATATGGCACTTGAATGCCAACAAATATATATATGTATATATATTTGTTGGCATTCAAGTATCATATTTGTTGGCATTCAAGTATCTAGCTAATATTTGGGTAGCAAGAAGGGGAGAAGATATGGTGGTGCATCATGAATGGTATATATATATATATATCTCCCTTGAAGTCTAGCCCAGGAATGAGAGGGCACTTGTGTACCAGAAGAACTTCATCTTTTGGTGAAATCTAATGCTCTTTTAGCAGATAGGCTGTTGCAATACAAATTGAAATACTAGGAATAACCCTTTGAGATAACCCTCTCACCCTTTGAGAAGGGAGGAAGCAAAATAAGAAGCGAAATGTGATCACCTTGCATCTGAAAACCACGTGGTCCAGACTCCTGCACTCACTCATTCCTTCCTCTCCACCTGTGTTACTTAACATTGACTATAGACAATTGAAAACACAAAATAATAGGGGTCTGAATGACAAAAAAGAAGTGCATTTCCTTCTTCTATAAATTTAAACAGCTCAAAATGGATCTTTCCATCTTACTGATCTGCTCTCAACTGGCTTTCAACAGGTGGCCCAAGATGACTGCTTCCTTCCGACCATCATGTCTGCATTCCAAATAGAAAATTATAGAAGAGCAGGACTTCCTCTTTTTAAGGCACTTCCATTTCTGCTTATATCCTGATAGTGCTGAACCTAGCTGCAGGGAAATTTGAGAAACATAGACTTTTATTGTTGGCATTCAAGTATCTAGCTAATATTTGGGTAGCAAGAAGGGGAGAAGATATGGGGGTGCATCATGAATGGTTTCTGCCACAAAATTCATTGCTACCTTCTGCTAGTGACTTTTGCCTCTATGACACTGATATAAAGGGTTCTAACCATCACTTATGTCTTGGATAAAGCACAGAGTTGCTCATCCTGACTGCACCTTACACTTTCCCTGTGCATATCTGCTTCTCCTGGCCACCAATATCAACATTCAGCTTCTCTTTCAGTTTATCCTTTTTCTTTACCTTTCCCCATTATTACCCTGTCTCCTTTCAACTGGACTCATGATACTACATTTTAGCAACAGACTCTGGGATTAGGGTAGAACCTTCTAGATTGACCTGACCTGATCTCCTTGGGTGGGTCTTCCATCCATTTTACACTGAATGTGTCTGCAGACTGAACCCGTTACCTTTAAGCTAATATTGAATACATGAAGCACAGACATGAATCCATTTTGATCCCAAGGATACATTAAAAAGCGATAAAGGGAAAACCACAAATACAGAGAAAAATGCTTAAGTAGCCATTTAAAATCAATTTTAAAATTTAAAGAGCTACAACATGGTTTCATTATTAGACATTATTAAATGAGTGGTAATAAATTAACTATTTGATTTGCTGATGTGCAAATCTAAGTTTTGAAAAAATATATTAGTTGAATGGCATTCAGGAACACAGCTAGGATAAGGACATCAGGGCACCTGGGTGGCTCAGTGGGTTAAGCCTCTGCCTTCAGCTCAGGTCACGATCTTAGGGTCCTGGGATCGAGCCCTGCATCAGGCTCTCTGCTCATCAGGGAATCTGCTTCCCCTTCCCTCTCTGCCTGCCTCTCTGCCTACTTGTGATCCATCTCTCTCTCTCTCTCTCTCTCTGTCAAATAAATAAATAAAATCTTAAAAAAAAAAAGGATAAGGTCATCAGTGGAATTCCCAATATGGGTTTGATTACTTCAATACTGAAGAGAGCAAAATGAGACGCCTTTTGTTCTCTTTTATTCATATTTAAAAGTACAATTTAATGTCATTGGAAGAGATATTTTTTAAAAATGTATTCTAGAGGGGTGCCTGGGTGGCTCAGTGGGTTAAGCCTCTGCCCTTGGCTCAGGTCATGATTCCAGGGTCCTGGGATCGAGCCCCGCATCAGGCTCTCTGCTTGATGGGGAGCCTGCTTCCTCCTCTCTCTCTGCCTGCCTCTCTGCCTACTTGTGATCTCCATCTGTCAAATAAATAAAATCTTAAAAAAAAAAAATGTATTCTAGAGTCCTTTCTTTGTAAGAAGAGGGGACAGTTCCATAGAATAAACTTTTCTCCTGAAAGCTATCCCCTCCCAAGCTAAAATGTCCTGTGGTTATAAAGTTAAAATGACATAAATATGCAGTAGGTTTGTTGGATGTCCAGGATTATAAGGAAAGCAAATAGACTGTTCCAGAAATACCAGTTATATGCAGCCACCCAAGCACCCCGAGGCCAGCATAGCTCCTAGAACTTGTTCTCTCTTATTGACCAGATACCTTTGTTTATAGTCTGGATGTGCAGCTTTGAGTTTAAGAAATAAGAAACAAATGCACGCTGTAGGAGAAACTCATTTTACTAATGAGTCAAGTTTAGTGGCTCAACCTTTTGAGGTGTAAGAGTGTTGTGATTCAAAGTTGTTTTTTTTTTTAATGTTTTTCCTCATCTTTGCCTCCCCCCCCCAAAAAAACTACTCCAAATGCTTCCATTACTTTTCAAGGCTCTTTTGAGTCTGATGACTTTTGGATGTTATGCTGTGCAGAAACTGGCCTGGAGGCTGCCCAGGATGATTCTGTTTATATTTATTTGATTTAGTTTTATACTTTCTACAGATAAGGAAAAGTGTCCCCAGAATGGCCTCTGGCAATGTGTTCATCACTCAGTTTAAAGCATGAGACACAATCGCTCCTCTAGTTGCTAGCAGGCAAGGTCAGGGCTATAGAAAAGATATACAGATACACACACACATTTATATATACATATATATGTGTGTATGTATATATGCATGTGTGTCTATATTTATACACACACATATATATAAACTGTGGTATATGTTGGAAACTAAGTGGGCATGAAACTAGGGACATTAGAGTACAAGTGTTTAGAAAACATTACCTCCCGTCCCCTCAGCTTTTCTCAGTGTATCTGTCCCAGATGTCTTCAGATAAGAACTAGGGCTCTCTTCTTGTTTATGAAAACCCACACACTATGGCGGCCATAGTGCTCTTGTGATGGTGGCCATGGACTCTTTCAATACCAAGCCTTCTTGGGTCTACATTTGTGTATGTCAGGTGTTTTAAAGAACTTCTCAAAGAAGGTGGTGGCTGAATATTTTAAAAAGATTTTTTTAATTCAATTTCTTTTCAGTGTAACAGAATTCATTGTTTATGCATCACACCCAGTGCTCCATGCAATACATGCCCTCCATAATACCCACCACCAGGCTCCCCCAACCTCCCACCCCCTGCCCCTTCAAAACCCTCAGATTGTTTTTCAAAGCCCATAGTCTCTCATGGTTCATCTCCCCCTCCAATTTCCCTCAACTCCCTTCTCCTCTCCATCTCCCCATGTCCTCCGTGTTATTTCTTATGCTCCGCAAATAAGTGAAACCATATGATAATTGACTCTCTCTGCTTGACTTATTTCACTCGGCATAATCTCTTCCAGTCCCATCCATGTTGCTACAAAAGCTGGGTATTCATCCTTTCTGATGGAGGCATAATACTCCATAGTGTATATGGACCACATCTTCCTTATCCATTCGTCCATTGCAGAGTATCTTGGTTCTTCCCACAGTTTGGCGACCGTGGCCATTGCTGCTTAAAAAGTTTTTTGATTGAAGTGTAGTTGACACATTTAATTTTTTAAAGTTGAATATTTGTTGAACTCTTAATTCCATACCAGGTTGTCCCTTCCACAGGAAGCAAAGACATTTGTTGGGAATTTTCCCCCTCCTTTGGTTTTCAAAGATTTATTTATTTTATTTTATTTTAGAGAGAGAGAGTGAGTGAGTGGGGTGGGAGGGAGGGGCAGAGGGAGAAAAATCTTCAAGCAGACTCCCTGCTGAGCACAGAGCCCTACACAGGGATCCATCTCACCACCCTGAGATCGTGACCTGAGCTGAAATCCAGGTTCAGTTTCTTACCCAACTGAGCCACCCAGGCGCCCCTCCCTCCTATGGTTTTTAGCATCGTGTTCAAACGGAGTAACTTTGTCACTGTCACTGCTCTCTTTGTGTTTAACCGAGCTTTGAAGGACCATTAGGAGTTTTCCCCATGAAACAACTCCTGGGGAAAGCAGGGAGGGTGGACAAAATATTTCCAGATTCCTAAAATTAGCAACAGGTGTAACATAAAAGAGGCATAATAAGCAATCCAGGGTCACCAGTGAAGGCAAGACAAGGGTAAGTGAGGAACAAGTTGGAGAACCATGAATCAAGAATATAGCTCCTATAAATACTAAAAAAGACAAGATATTAATTTTAGAGGTAGCAGGTTTATGGACTTGTTTTAGTCATTATCAAATAAAAGTCAACAGCTACATGATGAGATCCACCAAAGCTTGTACAGCTTGCACTGTTCTGTTCCTATTATGGAAAGGAAATAGCTTTAACAAGCAGTGGAAAGACCACATCTCAGCAATTACTCTGGCTTTTGCTGTTGGTATGAGCCTCATGTCACTAAAAGCCTATTGGAAAGCAGCAATCATACTGGAAATGTAATGCTCTGTTATCACCATCAGAATTACTTCCTCCACATGTTGCTAATTCAGAACAGACACAACATGGACTTCTTTATTGGCCAGTGGGGAATTGACATTATCTTGGGCCTTGTCCATATCAAGAGAGATTTCCATTTCCTAACACATTTTCCATAAATTTACTGCAGAGGCCTAAATTGAATACTGGGGCTTCAAAGTCAAGGGCCTTTAGGGGATTAGATAATCAGAGTTGGCTGAATCAAAAGGTTGAGCTGCTGTTGTCTGCCTCGGCTTGTCAGGATCCTCCTAGGGAGCAGTGGTCAAATCTGAGGGGTCCCTGCTTCATGGTCTATTATCATAACCAGATTAAGGCAAAGAGATCATATTGGACTCATCCAAGGGAGACATGGCCTAAAATGAAAGAAACCAGTATATTTCTGGGAGACTCGGGGTGGCCATGGGTTGAAAAAGATGTGGCTGACGTCCCCTGGAAGCATTAAAGGACAGCAGCTATTTGAGACAGAGGTTGGACTGTGCTTGGTGAAAATGGCCCAGAGCTATAATGACCCTGAAAGGTAGCATTATCTTCGAAGTCTGCATGTAGTTTATTGCTTTAAGTGCCATCACCATAGGTCCCCAATGCCTTGGTCAGCCCATCCAGTAGAGACATTAAGGTAACCACAAACTTCTTAGTCTTTGTCCATCTTCCAGCGAGCTGGCTCCTTTGCTGGCCTTCTGGGACCAGTCAATTATGAAATAAGATCATACATTCTCAGTGGTAAGACTACCCAAGGGCCCTGTGGGGTGGGACAGGAGAGGGACAGTGATTAAATAAATGCACCCTTGGATGAGTTCCCATTGTAAATGGGTCCTGACGTTTAATGGACTGTTGTGCTACAGAAAAATCTTCGATTGGCTGTGAAATGTTATTGTCTCTGCACAGGTGTCTCGTATCATTCCCCCTCTCACTGTCCTCCATTCCCCACAATCCTGCTACATGACTTTCTGAAATACCTCTTCTTCTTATCTTCGTTCTCATTCTTTGATTTATGCATAATCAGCAGGTATGAAAGAAACTCAGTACTCAGGAAACTACAATCTCTTTTACTAGGGACTGGGTGGTCCAAATGAGTGCAGCGTCCGGGGTTTGGCCTCTCAGAGCAGGAGTCTCTCAAAGAAGCCAAGAACCAAAAAAAGGCAGAGGATGTGCCTAAGTTAAAAAGCCTGGAAGGAACACCGAGTGTGGTAGAAAGAACAAAGCATGGGTGTCAGAAAAACCTGTGTATAAGTTTCAATTCTGTCCCTTATAAAGTGTACGGCCTTGAGAAAGTCATTTCATATCTATGAACTTCAATTTCCTTGTCTATAAACTGAGTATAATAAAAGGTCATTATAAAAGTTGCAAGAAATATATATGGGGTCTGTGTCTGGCACACGGTATGTATGTGATGAATATGAATTATTACTCTGTCATCACCATCATCAGGGCTGAGGACCATGCTGAAGATCCCAAACTCAGTTGGTAAGTCTAAAGGGTAGGCACAAGTACCAAAATTAGTTGACAAAATCAAGAATCCGAATCAGAGTGAAGTGACTCCTGGACTGTGTGTCATGAAAGCTGAAATGCCTGTAGCCTGTCTACACTGGTCTTGAGTCACATGGTATGTGAATAGGTCAGGCTTGTTTAAATGTATAGGGTGGGTCAACGCCCTCTACCAGTGGGTGAGTTTGGAGCTCCTCTCCTGTCCCCAAACCCAGGATGCTTCTAGTCTGACAGGAGCTTCTGGACACCATCCATCCATGGAGGTGCCATCTTTCTCTCCCCTCTGCTGGAGGTAGGCTTCTGTGAGCATGAAGGTGAAGGAAGCAATGGAATGCAGTCCTCTCCATTGACCCAAATTCAGTTCTTTCAGAAGGGTGTTCATATTCCTTTATTGTTTCAGGTATAACCATGAGAGAAGAGAGGACCCTGAAGGGGTAGGGGTGGGGGAATGAGGGAGGAAGCTCTGTTAGGGAGAACAAGTGCTCCAGGACTAAAAAACAAAGAGTTTGTTTCTTCTTTTCTTTTAAATATTTTATTTATTTATTTGACAAACAGAGATCACAAGTAGGCAGAGAGGCAGGCAGAGAGAGAGGGGAGGAAGCAGGCTCCCCGCTGAGCAGAGAGCCCAATGCAGGGCTCCATCCCAGGACCCTGAGATCATGACCTGAGCCAAAGGCAGAGGCTCAACCCACAGAGCCACCCAGGCACCCTGAGTTTACTGTTTCTTACATTCAGTATTTATGAGTGAATTTTGGATTTAGGAAAGTGATACCCTCATTCTGAAAATTAAGAAGGGACTTCAGGTAACCACTAACATTAGGGAAGAAACTAAATCCTTATATTTCTTCATTCCCTTGTCTATAAAATGAGAAAGCCTGAGTCTAGACTTTTAAAAATCATATTGACTTATTATTTTTTTTAGGTATTACACCCTGGTGTTATGGGCTCATTAATAGCTGCAACTGGTTGTGTAAGGAACAGAGATTAAGGCATATTTTATCCTATATCCCAGAGGTCCCCATCCAGAGGTGCTTAGCCAAATTCATTCCAAATTAAGGAAACTTTGTATTGCATGTATTTATAAAATGGAAAAAAAACAACAACAACAAAACCACTTTTGCTTCTTCTGTTCATGCTTCCCCCAGGATTAATTTAAATCCAGAAGAAATAAGGAGGTTATGAAGAACTCCCTTTTGCTGTGCTTGTTTTTCTAACATTGTATGTTATTTCATAACACAGATAACACAATATGAGGACCAAAACCAAGCTAGTCTTATTTAGTTCTACTGAATTATTGGTTTCTAAGCAA
Source organism: Mellivora capensis (assembly GCA_004024625.1). Lineage (NCBI taxonomy): Eukaryota > Metazoa > Chordata > Mammalia > Carnivora > Mustelidae > Mellivora > Mellivora capensis. Next base: position 77,564 of record PISX010002662.1, on the reverse strand, counting down.
AGGTGGAAACAAAGCCCATAGGAAAATTTGACGTGCCAGACACAGCACAGACAGGGGTCTGTGAGAATTAATGGAAGCCCTTTTGAACTTTTTTCATTATCATTATCCAATTTATTTAAACCTAAAAAAAAAATTCATCCATTTCTGTCCTGACTCTGGCAACCAAGAATTTATTCTCTGTATCTATGAGCTTGGGGTGGGGGTGGGGGTATTTGTTTTGTTTTTTTGTGTGTGTTTTGTTTGTTTTGTTTTGTTTAGATGCCACATGTAAGAGAAATAACTACTTTTCTTTCTCTGTCTGACTTATTTCACTTAGCATAATGCCGTTGAAGTCCATCCATGTTGTTGCATATGGCAAGATTTCATCTTTTTTGTGGCTGAATAATATTCTGTTGTGTATATGGGTAAAGCCACCACAGTGTCTTTATGCATTCATTTGTCGGTGGACACTTAGGTTGTCTCCATATTGTGGCTGTTGTAAAGAATGCTGCAGTAAACATAGAGGTACATGTGTCTTTTCAAGTGAGTGTTTTCGTTTTCTTTGGATAAACATACCCAGAAGAGGGATTGCTGGATCATAGCGTAGTTTCTACTTTTAATGTTTAGAGGAACCTCCATACTATTTTCCACAGTGGCTGAACAATTTGAATTCCCACCAACAGTGTACAAGGGTTCCCTTTTCTCCACATCTAGCCCATTCCTTGTCAACATGTGTTGTTTCTTGTCTTTTTGATATTAGCCGTTCTAACAGGTATGAGGTGAGACCTCATTGTGGCTTTGACTGGCATTTCCCTGACGATGAGTGGCATTGAGCATCTTTTCATGTACCTGCGGGACATCTGTGTGTCTTCTTTGGAAAAATACCTATTCAGATCTTCTGCCCATTTTCAAATCAGACTGTTTGCTTTATTGTTATCGAGTTGTATGAGTTCTTTATATAGTTTGGATATTAGCCCCTTATCAAATATATGATTTGCAAATATTTTCTTCCATTCCATAGGTTGCCTTTTCATTTTGTTGGTGGTTTCCTTTGTTGTGCAGAAGCTTTTTAGTTTGATGTGGTCCCACTTGTTTGCTTTTATTTTGTTGTTTTTGCTTTTGGCATCAGATCAAACCCTCATCAGCAAGACCTATGTCAAGTAGCTTACCACCTATGTTTTCTTCTGAGAGTTTTATAGTTTTTGGTGTTACATTCAAGTCTTTAATCCATTCAAGTTAATTTTGTGTATGGTGTAAGATAGCGATCCGGTTTCATTCTTTTGCACGTCACTTTCCCAACGTCACCTATTGAAGACACTGTCTTTTCCGCATGGTATATTCTTGGCCCCTTTGTTGCAAATTAGTTGGCCCTATATGCACAGATTTACATCCGAGTTCTCTGTTCCGTTCTATTGATCTATGTGTCTATTTTTATGCCAGTGCCATAACTTTTAATTACTACGGCTTTGTAGTATAATTTGAAATCAGGGAATGTGAAGCCTCCAGCCTTGTTCATCTTTCCTAAGGTTGCTTTGGCTGTTTGGTATCTTTTGTGGTTCCATACAAATGATAGGATTAATAATTATATTATATTATATATTATTAATAATAATAATGCTTTATTTCTGTGAAAAATGCCATTGGAATTTTGATAAGGATGGCATTGAATATGTGTATTTCCTTGGGTAGTATGGACATTTCAACAATAGTGATTATATTTTCTATCTCTTCGTTGAAGTTCTCCTTGTGTTCATCTATTCTTCTCCCCAGTTCACTGTGCATCTTTATGGCCATGACTTTGAATATTTTATCTGGTAAGTTGCTTATCTCCATTTTGTTAAGGGTTTTTTTTTCCTAAGGTTTCATCGTGTTCTTTCATTTGAAATATATTCCTCTGTTTATTCATTTTGCTTCATTCTCTGTGTTTGTGTCTATACAACAATCTCTCCCAGTCTTGTAGGAGAGGCTTCATGTAGGAGGTGAAAGTTGTTGTCCAGCCTCATCCCAGCTCTTGGTTATCTCTCAGACCCCAGTGCTTGTCCAAGCAGCCTGTTATGTTTTAATAGTTCCCTGTGTTTAAGGATGTGCCAAGAGGTTAGTGTCCAGAAGAGGAGAATGTCAGCACCTAAATTCAAATTGACTGGAAGCCAGACCCTCAGGTGGCAGCTTTTAAAAGTATGCAAATATAGGGGCACCTGGGTGGCTCAGTCAGTTAAGTGTTAGACTCTTGGTTTTGGCTCACGATCTCAGGGTGGTGGGATTGAACCCTGCCTTGAGCTATGCGCTCAGTGTGGAGTCTGCTTGAAAGATTCTCTCCCTCTGCCTCTCCCCCAACTTGCACTCTCTCTCTCTCTCAAACAAATAAATAAATCTTAAATTAATAAATAAATATATGCAAATATATACAGTCCTCTGGGACCACCATCATAAGCCCCACTGGCCGCCAGAGCCAGGCAATCCAGAGGCATCCCCTGGGGAGCAACCACAAAAACTGGGGCACGGACATAAAAAGCAGGGGCACCAGACATGGGTAAAACTCTCCTCCAGGAGATATTGGCGCTGTACAATGCGGCAGAGGCTAAGCATGAAGATAGCACCTGCCCTTCAGTTCTCTGGAAAGGATGACAGTCAACTCCTAGATGTGTATTTAATTAGAAGCCTGCCCCTCAGGCCACAGTCATGATGATTAACTAATAGGCCTCCTTCACAGAAATCTGAGCTCCTGGGTCTGCAGCCTCTATGCCCCACGGGTGACAGCTATTTAAGGCTTCTTTCTCAGAGGGTCCTGTGGGACCTGCCATCATAAGCCCCACTGGCCAGGAGGGAAGTGATACAGAGGAGTCTTCTGACAGGCGTTGCAAAAATTGGGGTGTGTGAACTTCCTTCTGGGTGACACAGATTATTGCAATCTCTTGGGACCAGGAATGCAAGCTCCCCTGGCCTCCAAAGCCAGGAGATCAAGAGGTGTCCCCTGAGGGGCAGCCAATAACTCAGCGCCCCTGATGCATGTCAAATCTCCAAACTTTAGAGTGAAGGAGGTGCTTGCTTATATTAGAACCACAGCCCGAAGGGCAGGCATCGAATTGAACATGCCCCTCTAGGAGCCTGCTGGACACTCTCCAGGGATGGAGACTGGCAGATGCCATGTTCACCCTTCCCTCTACCATCCTCCATACGGACTTTCAAGAGTAAGAATTCCACCTGTGTTTTGTTTTATTCTGAGGGTCTATGTGATGGTTGACGATGAATACAGATCCCCACCATTTATATTCTGTTGCATGCCTGGCACTGTGTTAAGCATCTTTCCACTAATCACTTCACTTAATCTTCATGACAATCTCATGAGGTCCGTGGACATTATCTACTCCATTTGAAGAGAACAAACTTAAAGCTAGAAAATGTGAGTCATGTGCCCAAATTCATACAGCTAGAAAATGGCAGTGGTCTAGGGCAAACCCTGGTGCATTCACACATTGACTTAATGAATATTGATTAAGCACCTATGAGGTTCCAGACACAGTATTAAGTACTTGGGTGCTGGGGTGATTAAAAACAGATACGATCTTTAACCTCCATCTCTCAAGGAAGAGGAATAGGAATGAGTTGTACAAAAGAACTATGTGTTAGAATAGCAACAAACAGAGGGAGTAGAAAGAAGAGTTACATGGCACTTGGAAAGCCTGTAATTGAGACATTTGACCTAGTCAGGAAGGTTGGGAAGGTCTTTATGATGTGTCTGAAGCTGGGCAAAGGGCATAGCATATACAGTACCTTCCAAAGTCTTATAGCAGGAAAGATGATGAGGACTATGAGGGACTAAGAGAAAGTCAATGTGATTAACACAGAGAAAGCGGAGGGAAGAGTGGTACACTCCTCCATGCAGCTGGAGGGCCAGACAAGACCACGCCATGGAAAGCCTTATGGGCCACAGTGAAGAATTTTCTTCTAAGAGCAATGGAACCTCTCTGAAAAGTTCTGAGCAGGGAAAACATTGAGGTACTAATTTAGATACAAAATTTCTTCCTTTCTTTGCCAGTGGAAATGAGGTCAAGTAAAACACCCACATTATGGAGAGGTGAGAGAACAGAAGAAACAAGGGGACAATGTCTTATGCTGTTTCTCCTTGAGGGTATGGATGTAACCACAGATCATTAGCAATCGGGTGAACAGTCTACAGGGACAAACATTACATGAAAACCCATGAAGAACCCACCTTGGCTTCCAAAATGCTCTGCCAGTAGAAGTCTTGCCCCAGTTCTCAGTTGTTCTTGAAACAGTTACATGAGAAACAGATGAATTTTATTTGCTCTGTCTATAAACCAACAGATTTAGATGCTTACTCACCCAGTGTGGTAGTGAGACTAAACAAGCATATAAATCAAACACACAATGAATAACTATTGATATCCTGCATCCTAAGTGATTGTTGGTGTTTTCGTGTGATGTGGGGGGAGGGGTTCTCTCTCTGTTAAAGGACCCCAGGCCCTTTTAGACATACAGTGTTCCCCTAGGAGAAATAAACAAGGCAAGTCAAAGGTGGTTTCAGTTCTTTTATTGAAGTGAGCATATGTTCATCAGCTCTGAGAGAGAATGTGGCATAAGAGAAAGAACTTGAGCAACTTAGGTGCATTTCTAGGAAAATCAGACATTTTGCACTTACTTCTGTCCTCATGAATATTAAGGTTTTGAACTGAAGAAGTTTCTTTATAGATTAAAAAGGAAAAGAATCTCAACTTCAGTTCTCTGCACTTCAGAAAGGGCAAGGCTGTGTTACAGTTCTTAAAAGACACAGAAATGGAAGGGGAATCAAGAACATTCTAGAAAACAGGTTTTTCATTTTCTTTGGACCTTAGACAGCAGAAGGTACTCATATAAGGTTCTTCCATGATCTCACTGCTTACTGTTCACAGCCTTGATACTCACATATTACTTTCTACAAAGTAGCAGGGACTCTCCCACTCTTCAGTGAGCCCTACATGATGCTTCTGAGTCAGCCTCCACCGATGTCCCACCCTGCTTAGATCTCTCTCCTGTACTTTATGTGGTGGTTTTAAAATATGTCCCCAGGGGCGCCTGGGTGGCTCAGTGGGTTAAGCCTCTGCCTTTGGCTCAAGTCATGATCCCAGGGTCCTGGGATCGAGCCCCACATCGGGCTCTCTGCTCCACAGGGAGCCTGCTTTCCCCGCCCCCCGCCCCCCCGCTGTCTCTGCCTGCCTCTCTGCCTACTTGTGATCTCTGTCTGTCAAATAAATAAAATCTTTAAAAAAATAAATAAAATATGTCCCCAAGTTGACATTCTCCCTCCAAATGGTGAGGCTCATTTCTTACCCTCCTTTGGAGTGTGGCTAGACGTCTTGACTCACCTCTAAGATAGAATATAGTAGAAGTGGCAGGATGTGGCCTATGCAAATAGGCCATAGAAGATATCACAGCTTTATCCTTCCTCTCTTTCTCAGAACACTTACTTTGTGGGAAGCCAGCTGCTGTGTCATACAGACACTCAAGCAGCCCTAAGCAGAGGCCCACATATGAGGAATGAAAGCTTCCCACCAACAGCCACATGGGTGCGCCATCTTGGGAGTGAATCCTCCAGCCCCATCAAGCTTGTCGATGATTGCACCGGCAGCGGACATCTTGAGGGCCCTGAGCCAGAATCCCCTAGCGAAACTAAATTCCTAGCCCATAGGAACTAAGAAAATAAAAGTTTGCTGTTTTAAGCCTCTCCATTTTGGGATAATCTGTTATATAGCAATAGAGAACTAATACATCACACCCCAAGAGTAACACAAAAAATTTAGTAACATTTTATTAGAATATAATCTCCTTGCAAAAAGAATTATGTCTGTCTCACCATTGGAACCTCTGTGCATAGCCCAAAGTCAGCACTCAATACGTATTTGTTGGTTAAATGAATGATAAGACTTTAGTTATATTGGGGCGCCTGGCTGGCTCAGTGGGTTAAGCCTCTGCCTTCGGCTCAGGTCACAGTCTCAGGGTCCTGGGATCAAGCCCCGCATTGTGCGCTCTGCTCAGCGGGGAGCCTGCTTCCCCCTCTCTCTCTGCCTGCCTCTCTGCCTACTTGTGATCTCTCTCTCTGTCAAATATATAAATAAAGTCTTAAAAAAAAAAGACTTTAGTTACATTGACTGGTATTATGTTATTCGTTGTGCATGTGTTTTCTCATGTAATTCTTATAACTATTCTATAAGGTATATTTTTTATCTCTGTTTTACAGATCAGTAATGTGAGACATGGCAAGATAATGTACGCACATTGTGGAATCTCTGACTCCAGGACCTACCCCTTCCAAGGGAGTCTGTGGCAGTCCCGTGGACTTAGATCTAGCCGCCATGAGATGTGATTTTGCACTTGCTGTGCTCTCAGCTAGAGACACGTTCCTCTCACACCTCACCTCAGAACTCTGACAACTGAGCCGAAACGTGCCAAACTCCCGTAGAGGTGTAACTGCCATATGGTCCCGCCAGAAAGCATGAGAACAAGCTCAGTTGCTTAGGATGGGAAGACCCAGTTCTGCTGCTAGAGGAGGGAGGAGGGGCAGGACCCACACAGGGCAAATAGCAATAAGCCATTGTCCCTCTCAGCAGGGCCTGCCCCACTCACCGTGGTTTTATACAAGTCAGATCTCCAGCATGGGCAGCAAGCCTTTAGGCTGGTTCCAAACAGTGGAAGCAAAGTGCCCAGATCTAGGTACGATCCACAAGAGTCTACCCGGATTCTCCAAACACAGCACACTCCAGAGAATTCAGTTCTAAATTGCATTCCTGGCCCCTCTCTGAGCCTTGATTGAAGAATGTTGAGTTGATGAAAAAACCAGGGTATAAGAGATTAACCTACCAAATCCAATCAACAATTTGCAGTGAACACTAACCAGATATGTTCATGTCTAAATGCACAGTGTCTACATGGTAACCTACTTTTTCCTTTTAAAACCTAAAAATCTGGAGTGCCAATGTAATTTAGGAAGAACTTGAGAATTTCTCTTTGTGCTGTTTTGGGACTTTCTGCAGATTTCATGAAATGCTGTGGCTCTGGGATGATATTTAAACTTGGAAATAATCTTACTAACCTTTGCCCTTAATATCTTAGTCTTTCCTTTAGGATGGCTAATTTTGTGTGTGTGAAATTAATTTTTGAATAGAGTTCCAGAAGCTTTTATGGGCCATGAGAGAATCTTGAGATACTGTATTTTGATATTTTCCCAATAAGCAGCTTATTTTTCTGATGGGAAAAGAGGGAAATAGGGAACACCTCTTGTTTTTTAATGTCAAAATAATTTTTAGAGGAATATTTAGTAACATAGAAAGAAGGTCACTAGTACTACGAAAAAGGTAGGTTACAAATCAATATGTATATTATGATGTTCTCACATTAAATATATAGATTCATGTTTATATCTACAAAAGACCAAGCTGGACATGAAATATTAATAATAGTTAGCCCTCCCTTTCTTAAAGAAATCCATCGATTTTTTTCCTTCCGATGTCTCTTGAGTGTCTACTATGTGTTGGGCACCAAGGTAGGCTTCAAGTGTCTAGAGATAAGATTCAGTTCTGCCCTCAGGTAGCTCATGGCCCAGTGAAAAAGTCACTGAAATAAACAAATAGTTAGAAGAAACTAGATTTATAAAAGGCAGTAGGGCACAGTGGTTTTTACCATGCACTTACTATGATTAACACAGATCCAAGTATAAACCATGGTTTTATATTTAAAATGGGCTTTTAAGTGGATTTTCTCACTTCTCCAAGCTCTAATGTCAAGCTGTGCAAGTGGGGATAGAACAACCTACCTCACATGACAGTCATAAAAAATCATCTGAATGCAAGGTAGTAAGCATGGACCTGGCCATAGTGAGCACTCCGTAAATGGCCACCAATGGCTGTTATCACAGAGGGCGGATGGAAGCTCAGAGGAAGCCAGCAGGCTCCTGCAGATACAGATCCCTGAGCTCACAGTCATAGGACTAACCCTGAACTGGTAATGATAAATCACTAACCTAGAGCTCGTGTTCTTTGCAAATCCAACGTGGGTAAAACCTGCCATTGTCATCTGACAAAAATGTCCTACAACACCCAACTTCTGTTTGATGAGGCCTCTCTGTTTTAGGTGGGTTTGGTTTTTTTAAAGCTTTTAGCTTCACTCAAGTCCACAGCCCCTTCTGAAGACCCTGAAGACCCCTACCACATGGCAAATCCCAAACCAGCTTAATGGCCTCCACCAGAGACCCCCCCCACCCCCCCAGAGGCCTGGCTTCCCATGTTTCTTCCTTTTCATTTCTCCTTTTTCTCTTTCTTTTACAGGAAACTTTAGTTCCTATCATAACTAAAAGAATTCCTGAATCTTACCTCCTCAAGGGTGGCATGGTGACAGAGTGAAGGCACAGCCCTTGGAGTCAGGCAACCCTGAGTCAGAATCCTATGGCTCAGGGCCCAGGAATGTCGAGCAAATAATCCACGCCAGTCCCGTCGCTATGTGTTTGCAGGAGAGTGAAAATGACCTCATGGGTCTGTCATAGAGATGAAGGTCACTAGCCCAGTAACCAACCCTTGACACACCCTTAACAAATGTTGGTTTTCTTCCTTTTTCCATAAGAAGGATGCATTGACTGTATTTACACACAGACTCTTAGGACTCTGCCATGGAGTGCCAACAGGTCCTTGTTCTCCATTCATACGCATCCAGAGGTAAAGAGGTTTTTCAGATGCTTTTAAAGCTGCAGCCCAGCTGAACTAATTAAGTAGTTTGAGGGGAGGGTACACACCTACTCATTTTTAGCATCATCAGATCATAGTGACAAGAGGATAAAGGAAAACAACATTGGTCAAATGGACCAAGAGCTCCATTCATTACCATAACCCAAAAGCCTGAGAGAAAAAGGGTTGAATTAAAAGGTTGAATTGAAGGATGAAGAATCTCCAAGGTCAAGCAAAATGACCCAAATGTTTTATTCATCCGTTTATGCAGATTGTCACTCATTCAGCAATTATCAGGTACATGCAGAGCACTATCCTAGAAAAAATGTAAGGCAAATCCTGTTTCCACAAGAGAGAATTTGGTAGAGAAAATCAAACCTACAACCTTGATCTCTTCTCTCTCTACAGGGCTCCACATTCCATCACCTGCAAGTACTTGCTCTCTATTCCCTCTCCTTCTTAATGTACCTGCTCTCCACCGAATCCAAAGGATATTCTCAAAGGATACCAATAACTTTTAATGGTAGAAACCATGGGCTCTTCCCCACCCCCCACCCGGCTCTTCACCAGCTGGGTTCCTTCCTTGTTTCTACACAGTTGAATGCTCCTTTCTCAAATTTCTTTCCAGGTTCACTTGTGTTGCTTCACTTTGATTCATCTTCTTCATTGTTGGCAAAGTTATTTATCACAATATCCAATTCTGCCCCTACTGTTCTCCTGTTCAGAATCCTTTGGCATTTTCTTATGACCTATGGGTTGGACCTTACTCCAACCTGTCCTTCCAGCTTTGTCTCCTGTTAGTCCCCTTGGAAACCTTATGTCCAGTGATGTGAAATGACTTTTTTTTTTTTCACGTTGGTCATGCTCATCTAACCCTCCATTCCTCTGCTTTCATGAGCTTCCTCAGATGGAGATCTTTTACTTCTAGAACATTCCTGGGCTAAACATCAACTTGGCCACCCTCAAAACTGCTATATGCCTGTCTCCATCTCTAGCTTTGAGTTACTTTATAAGAAGAACATACTTTTTCTCTTGATGCCCTCAGATCAGCAAAATGCCTGGCATATCATAGCAGGAAAAAAAAAATCAAACTTTATTGGATAAATGAGATTCTGTTGACTTACCTCTATAATTTCTCAATTGTCTGTATCTTCTTTCCCTTTCTCTCTGTAGTCTCCCAAACTAGAGAAGTAAGTATCTTATTTAGACTATCAAAGAGTTGTTACTATTCTGTGTTCTATGACTCCTCACTAATATTCATCCAGAATATTAAGCAGAGAAGCCAGAGGAATGTTCCTAATGTCCTACTTACAGATCAGCAGTTGGTAAATAGCCACTGATTCAGTCCCCCAGTGATGTCCTGCCAGCCTAGCTACCACCACTCCCCTCCAAGACTTTAGGTTGGAAGAACCTGGCACATCAGAGGATTTCTAAGACCTTGGCTCCAAAGTAAGACCAACATTGATTCCACATGATTGTTCAGCCTATACATCAGTGTCTACTTACAAAGCTGTCAATGGTTGACATGAACTATCAAATGAAGGCAAAATTCCTTACCATAGTATTAAGGTCTTCATAATTGGATACCAATTTCAGCCTTATGTACAAATAATATGTTTGATATCCTATACCTGTATATCTCAAAATGTAATATGTTTATGAATCATTTGGGGGGATTTTGCACCCAATGTAGATTCTGATTCAGTAGGACTAGAGTGAGAGCCCCAGACTGCATCTCTACCAAGAGCCAGGTGATGTTGATCTGGCCTCTGCTCCATAGACCACAGCTTTGAGTAGTGAGAGACTCAATCCAAACCACCTCTGGCCCTGTGTTCCTACTTTAACTTCCACTTGGAATGCTTTCTGGTCTCCATTAATTAATTGATTAATCTCTCAAAGCCAAGCTCAAATGCAGCCTTCTTACTAAAATGTTCTCTTATCTCCTGAAGTAAATACGAACTCTTTCTCCTTGGAGTTCTTGGATGTTTGATATGGGAAATCAATCACACAAAAGGCATAACTAGCAAAGCTTTTATATATATTTCCAGTTTAAGACACGTTTTATTGTTTTCCTATTATTTAACCCAATCATACCCTACAATGACCTACACATTCATCACTAGTTCTACATAGTAATTAAAGTACTTGAGAAGGCTCCCATTCATTCATGATAAAATAACCAGAAAAAATGTGATCAACCTAGACGGTGAAGAATTGCATGATAATAATTTTTGTTCATAGTAATAACCCAGAAGCACAAGGAGCCTAAAATAGCTCCTGAATTATCAAAGAAAGGTTAAAATTACATTCAGCATATTTTAGTGTGAAGTGAATTTGATCGTGTTCTAAGTCTTTGAAAACTGACATGTGGCATATGCGTGTGTGTGTGTGTGTCTGATATATTCCAATTCCTTGAAAACATATAAGGACTATATAATTGTCTTTTACAGTCACATGTAATGTTAACCACCCTTAGCACCAATTACTTGCATATCCCTAACATATGCACACACACACACACACACACACACACACATGCTATAGGGAAAAAACCAGAAATCTAGTATTCTACTGTACTCCTAAATTCCTCCTCAAGGCCCTGAGTTTTTTCCTGGAGATGAAAACCTTACAGTTATCTGGACTCAGCCTAGGACTGGTTCTTACTCTATTTATGTGTATTCCCATAATTAATGCATATTCATTCCATAAAGATTTGCAATGGATTACAAAGCATACACAATAAAATTTCAAAAACAAATTAAGTTAAATATGCAGAAGAAAAAACAAGGGTTGAATGTGAATGAAGCCAGAAAGAGTGGTTGCCTAGCCATGAGTTTTTTAGGATGCTACTTAATCGTCAACCTGGAGAAAGGATATCAGCACATGTAGCTTCCCCTTCCTCCTTCCTCTTTTGTTCCCAAAGCCACCAGGACAGATGAAGGGGTGTTTCCATTCTTCTTCTTCTCTGGGGCTTGCTTGTATACCTGTCCTCATTCAAAGGTAGCATGTGCCTCCCTGTCTTCCCCGAGATTATATCGGTATTGTTGCTTAATATATTAGGGAAACTAAGTCACACAATTACTTCATTTTTCTTTTTTACTATTATCTTCAATACATTCTTCCCCTAATAAAGTTTTGTGCCCTCCTCCCACACTAAGGGCATTTCTCTTTGTCCAGGAATCTAACTCCTTCCAAGAAAGTGGGAACTAGATCTTGTCCTGCACTGTGTCCTTGTCCATCTTCCAAGTCCCCAGTGTCCGGCCAGATGAACCTCATTATTGGCTGAAAGACTTGACTTTCCATCAATGGGAATCCCTTCTTAGTCTCAAGAAACTTGACTTTCCAAGCATCAGCTCTATCTTCAATGGGATCTGGCCACACAATCAGGCAAAGCTTTCCTCTGCATGGTCCAGCTCACCAGCCAACACCACCTGCCTCATCCTGCCTGTGCCTCTCAAGTATGGCATAAGAAACGGGTGCTGGTTCATACTGTCCCTCCCCCATCCCTGTCCAGTTACTTTTAGGGAGAGGTCTCTCCAGGGAAGTTTGTTTGTATATTACAGGTATCCATATTTCACAGGGTGGATCTGTCAAAAATTAGGAGAGCCAGGGAGGCCTGGGTCAAAACCTTGAGAGAGGATGGGCAGGCCCTGTAGGGATTCTCAGCAGATAGAGCGAGGGGAGGGTCATAGATCTTTATCTCCAAGGCCCCCTCATGGATTCTTAGTCTTTGAAAGAAGTCCCCTCCTAGAGAAGAAAACAAACTCATCTCCATGGCATAATCTAAGGCCAACAACAAAGGGCCTGGGACACATCTGGAATGGCCATGCTGTAGAAAGGGAGACAGGAGGCCATTGCCCGGCCAGAAGGAAGACTCAGAGTTAGCCCTCTGTTTATGCAGAGCCACTGAAGCGTGGGTTATCCATGGAATGAGGCCAACGCCAACCAAAAGCCCAGGGTGTCTTAATCAGTAGGAGTGACCATACTTAGTCCTCAAAGCATGAGGGGAGGACCTTCTTTTGCAAGAGAAGTAGGAAATTGAGTAGAGGCAGGCCAGCCAAGGTGCAGCTGAGCAGGGTCATCCAATGGCCTTCTAGCAATTGAGCATTCAGTGCCTAGAGGATCTACTGGGGTCCTCTCCTTGGCTGACCTATTGTCTATGGGAAATGCACTAAGAACTTGTTAGCACCTGAACAGAGTCTTGGAACTTTCTTGAGTGGAGGGGAAACTGATGGGACTGGCAGAATGGACCAGAAGTTTTCCTGAGCATGCCGCCCTTGATACACGGACCCTCCCTGGTATTCTTCCTTGTTTTGTTCTCTCTCTTCAGCTTTTAAGAATCCTTTGATTCCTGATTGCCCATAAATTGTCTTCGGCATGGTTCCAAGCTTCAGGATTTATACTGGCCTGTTTCTTATAAATCTACCTTACCTCTTACACACAATTTGCCTTATCTCAGTAATTTGTCTATGCCTTGATTCAAAGCCTTGGACTTTCTCCTATCCGGCACAATCACCTGACTCCTCCAATTGTGGTTTTTTTTCCTCAGGCTCAGTTTCCCACCTTTTATCGTCAATCCACTGTCATTTACCTCACTGCATGAAAATACCCGAAACAATCAAAGTGCCATCTCTGTGTGAGTAATGAGGAAGAGAGAGTCGTGTGAGGATTTCCTGTATGACCAAGTTCTCAGCACTTTGTGAACTGCCTATCTGATTACCAGGTGGTCACGGTAATGATCCAGAATATTCCCTAATTCCTTATGACTTTTATTTTTATTACACAGTTGAAGCACAATCTGCCAGAATTGGAAGGGAACTTGGAGATGATAGGACACAACCCGACCATTTTACAGGGAGGTAAATAGTGAACCAGAAAGCTTAAAGCCTTTGCCCAGAATCTTAGGGCTAATCAATCAAGGTGCTAAGGCCAACACCTAGGTTTCCAGAATTCCAGGTCTAATATTCTTGCCAATGCATTAAAAGCTTATGCAACACACATAAGTAAACAGTAAATAGAACTGGAATTTTTTTAAAAGTCAAGACTTCGGGGCACCTGGGTGGTTCTGTTGTGACATGTCTGCCTTCGGCTCAGGTCATGATCCCAGCGTCCTGGGATCGTGCCCCACATCGGGTTCCCTGCTCCCAGGAAGCCGGCTTCTCCTTCTCCCGCTTCCCCTGCTTGCATTCCCTCTCTCACTGTCTTTCTCTGTCAAATAAATAAAATCTTTTTTAAAAAGCCAAGACTTTGGGGGCATCTGGGTGGCTCACTCGGTTAAATGTCTGACTCTTGATCTCAGCTTGAGATCTTGATCTCAGGGACATGAGTTCAAGCCCTGAACTGGGAGCTTAAAAAAAAAAGGCCAAAACGTCAAGGGCTGAAGCTCAAGAAGAATTTGCTTTACTCACTCATTTACTCCATTGTTATTTATCGAGTGCCCACTCTCTACCAGCACCCTACCAGGAAAAGGAGGTGAGGCGTGGGCGAACCGACGCCAATGCTATCTTTGGGTATTAGACACCAAGCAAATATTTGTGCAAATACATTATAGCATATTTCCTTTATTTTAAGATGCGACTATTTACTTCAAGATCTCACAATGTCCAATATCAAGTCTTCTAGTTACCATCCCTACCATCCAGTTGACCTGGGAGTCAAATTCTTCCAGAGCGAATTTGCAATTGTTTCTTTTACCTGGAGCTGATCCCAGCATGGAACCTTGCCCCCCCCACCCCCCGCCCCAACCCCACCTAGCCCTCTTTGCGCTACATGCTCTGCTTGAGGTAGACCACACTTATAGTCAGACTTCAGACCACAAGCCTGTATGATGATCACCTTCTGGCTCAAATTGCCAGGAGAGAGAGAATTTTCTACCTTCTTCTCCCAGGGACTGAGGTTGAGTTTCTTTTTAACAGTTCCTATAGGTCTATATAATAATGGCACATTTTGCAATCAATGGCATTTTAAATTCTGTGAATTACAGTGATTACAAATTGCAGTAAGGATTGTGAAGGAATAATGCAGAGAGGCCCAAGGAGGCGTATAGGGTGACCTCATTTCGATGGCAGGCCTTTGTAAATAAACGGTAGGGAAGCTGTACTAGCATGTGAGGGCTTTTGTAACAGAATCATAGACCAGGCAGCTTAAACCACAGAAATGTACTTCCTCACACTGTTCTGGAGATTCTAAGTCCCAGATCAAGATGCAGGCAGGGTTGGCTCCTTCAGAGGCCTCTCTCCTTGGCTTGCAGATGGCTGTCCTCTCCATATCGTCACATGGTGTCCCTTCTGTGTGTGTCCATGTCCTAATCCCCTCCAATTAGGGTCCACCCACATGACCTCATTTGACCTTAATTAGCTCTTTAAAGAGCCTATCTCCAAATACAATCACATTCCGAAGTACTGAGGGTTAAGACTTCAACATATTATTTTTGGGGACATACAATCCAGCCCATAACTTGAGCTGAGGCCTGGGGAATGTGACAGAAGACCCAGGAGCTGAGTATTCCATACAGGGGAGACTGCCTGTCCAAAGCCCACTGCGACAGATAAAGGGCCAGAGTTCATTTTAAATTCCTCTACTTGGAAATCCTCAAAGGAAAAGAATGTCATTTCAGTGAATCAGTTTCTCTTGAAATCTGATACAGAAATATGATGGATTCCTATTTATAAATTACTTTTAAAATTCAGATTTTTTAAAAGTAAATAGGGTTATGTTCTTTGATTATAATTATCACCCACGATTTCCTCCGTCTGAACTTGATTCTGTTCCCTGTTGCTGTGCTAAATGCGCTGTGAATTGACATGCAGATCAGTAACATGATAAATTACCACCATTACATATGCCTTTTGCAAGGGGTGGTGTTAAAACCATTTCCTCTCACTGCTTTTAGAGAATAGCCTCATTTCCAGGGGCCAAGCATTCCAGACAGGCCAAACAGCCTGTGGAATAAATTATGATTTGTAAGAGGCTCATAGAAGGACACATTCCATCTGGTGTAAGGAGGACGCCATTCCTCTTGGCGCATCGTTTTTAAATCAGTATAAAAGCCTATACCCATCCCAGCACTCCTTCAAAAGGGTTTCCTGGGACTTCAGAAAAGTGATAGTGACTGTTGGCCACCTGTACACGTGACATCACTAATCACGGGGGAATGCAAATTAAAATCACAATGAGATATCACAATACACCTGTCAGGATGGCTAAAATAAAAAACACAAGAAATAAGTGTTGGCGAGGATGCGGAGAAAAAGCAATCCTTGTGCACTGCTGGTGGAAGGCAGATTGGTGCCTCTCCTGTGAAGAACAGTGGGGCATTTCCTCAAAAAATTAAAAATAGTTGGGCGCCTGGGTGGCTCAGTGGGTTAAAGCCTCTGCTTTTGGCTCAGGTCATGATCTCAGGGTCCTGGGATTGAATCCCTGCTCAGCAGGGAGCCTGCTTCCTCCTCTCTCTCTCTCTGCCTGCCTCTCTGCCTACTTGTGATTTCTCTCTGTCAAATAAATAAATAAAATCTTTAAAAAAATTAAAAATAGAATTACCACATGGCCCACTAATTCCACTGCTAGGTATTTCCCCAAAGGAAACAAAATCACTAATTTGAAGAGATATATTTACCCCTATGTTTACTGCAACATTGTTTACAATAGCCATGAAAAGGAACAGCCCAAGTATCCATCCATAGATGAAGGGACGAAGAAATTGTGGTAGACATATGCAATGGAATATCACTCAGCCACAAAGAAGAATGAACTTTTGCCATTTGCAACAACATAGATGGATCTAGAAGGTATAATTCTAAGTGAAATAAGTTGGAGAAAGACAAATACCAAATGATCTTATTCATATGTGCAATTTAAAAAACAAAACATAGAAAAAATGAGATAAACAAAGAACCAGACCCTTTTCTTTTGTTGTTGACATATAATGTATTATTTGCCCCAGGGGTACAGGTCTGTGAATCATCAGTGTTATACAATTCACAGCACTCACCATAGCACATACCCTCCCCAGTGCCCATCACCCAGCCACCTCATCCCTCCCACCCTCCTCCCCTCCAGCAACCCTCAGTTTGTTTCCTGAGATTAAGAGTCTCTTATGGTCTGTCTCCCTCTCTGGTTTCATCTTGTTTCAGCTTTCCCTCCCTTCCCATATAGATCCCATCTTCTTTCTCAAATTCTTCAAATCAGTGAAATTGTATGATAATTGTCTTTCTCTGACTGACTTATTTTGCTCAGCATAATACTCTTTAGTTCCATCCAGTCATTGCAAATGGCAAGATTTCAGGTTTCTTTGAAGGCTCTGTAATATTCCATTGTCTATATACACCACATCTTCTTTATCCATTCATCTGTTGATGGACATCTGGGCTCTTTCCATAGTTTGGCTATTGTGGACATTGCTGCTACAGACATTGGGGTGCACGTGCCCCTTCGGATCCCTACGTTTGTATCTTTGGGGTAAATACCCAGTAGTGAGATTGCTAGGCTGTAGGGTAGCTCTCTTCAACTTTTTGAGGAAACTCCCTACTGTTTTTCAGAGTGGCTGCACCAGCTTCCACTCCCACCAACAGTGTAGGAGGAAGAACCAGACTCTTAAGTGCAGAGAATAAACCAGCGGTCACCAGATGGGTCGTGGTAGGGAATGGGTGAAATAGATAAAGGGGATTAAGAGCAAATTAATCCTGATGAGTGCTGAGACATGTAAAGGCTTATTGAATCATTACATGATACACCTAAAGTAATTTAACATTGTGTGTTAATTATATGTGAATTAAAAAAAAGTGATCATGGATAAAGCACGATCCGCCCACCCTCCCTTCTTTTTTCACATATGTGGCTCCATAGCAAACAGGACCCAAGGATTCTCTGCTTTTACTGCGCCATCTCAAAACTCAGAGATCTGAAATCCAGTTTATTATAAGATTAGACAATAAGGACATCCCTGCACTTTCAAGAACTTGACAAAAGCATATGCTGCCCGACATTGCACGAGTGTCCAGTTACAGTACAGCTCATCCAGATGAAATGCTCGGTTCTTTTTCAAGCAAGCGCTCTGACATTGAGTGACCAAAACTCTCGTGTGAATTCCTAGGAATGAGTTCAGCTTTTGCCCTGCTCTGTACTTGGGTTGTACAGGAGGCAGACCCAAATGCCCGTCTGAATTTCCTAGGCTAGAACACGGGGTTTGGGAGACTTCTCTGCGGATTCCTCCCTTGGAGCCAGGGCACCTTTATCCAAGGAGTTGCAGAAGCTGCAGTGAGCTGCTTCTCCGGTCCCTCATCATCTGCCATCTTCAGTCAAGATAGGAGAGGTGGTCCCCAGCAATGAGATGTGAGACCACTGCCCTCCCTGCAGCCAAATCTTGAGTTGGGTGGAAGAGATGGGAACTTCTCACCAGCCAAGCTCTAATTTTATTTCATCTGGACCCCAGGTTGGTCATGATTCACACCCAGAAAAAGAAATCTCCCTACCGTCTCCTCCCTACTTTGTGCTACTGTGATCATTTCACACAGGGGAGAGAGTTTGGCTTTGATGAAGAGCAGTGGTTGCAGATTGGCTGATCATTCATTCATGCAAACAGTAATTAACAGGCATCTACTGTTAGATGCTCCGTGTTGTTCTATGTATGAGACACATTCTGTTTTTGAGCATCTTGTACTGAAGCTACTGTGTGGCGTATCTTCCTGTTTTTCCTCATTTTCTTCTCTCCTACTCTTCCTTCTTACTTTAAGGTTTATATAATTGTTTGATTATTAGATCAAATAATTGTATTTGGTTTGAAAAGAAAAAAAAAGAGCGAGGAAGTCTCGGAATGGTTACATCCGGACTTCAGTTGTTAATTTCAAAAGTCTCTGTACTCCTTCAAAGATTAAAAAAAAAAAAAAAATAAGGCCAATATTCAGCTGTTGTGGTTCTGAAGTCCTTTCAGGAAAAAGAGTGAACTGACAGCAACAAAATTCCCAAAAAGTTGATTAAACCTAAAATTTCCTTCACCTGGGAAAAACCGTAGGCTTATGTAGTGAGATAAACCTTTCATTTCAAAGCTAACCTTTGAATTTTGAAAATAAAAGCTAAAGACTTGTGGCCCAGGATGCCAGGCTGTTCCAACCTAAGGTGCTCACCGGAATTTCAAAGAGAAATGATAACAGGTGAACACTCCCGTGTGCACGAGCTCTGGGAACCCAGCCCCAAGGATCGTGCAGGACCTGCCACTGATACCACGGATCGGCTTCGAGGTGAAAGGCTGAAGGTACAGAATCCTTGAAGGGAAATACCATCTGATCTTGCCTGCCTATGACCCTGAGTCAAAGGCAGAAAAAAGTATTCTTTCCTCTTTCTGCCCTCCTCCTGGCACTGGCCACAGAGAGGCTGGGAGAGGGGCTCACGGGATGGATCTAGATAGATTCTAAGGTGGATCCAACCCGAGATGGAGAGCCCCAAGCCATTCTGCAGGGGGGCATCAGGAGGACCCATTAAGTCAGATTCTAGGGGTGGGGGTTGAGAACCAGGTATTAGCATGTGTTGAAGACCCCCTGGGTCTCTAATGCACAACAAGGGAGAGAGGATTGCTTGTCATTGAAGGCAGGACATCTGCTCTGCCATGATAGCCCTCCTCTGCCCCCTCCCACCGTAACACCATGCCACCTGTCCAAATTCCTCTGTCTCTTTTTTAATTACACAGCTGGAAGAGGAAGGAAAGGACTCAGGCCCTCTCCTGAGTATATAAATATGCTGGGGCTTCTCGCACCTTTAAATCACTAAGCAAGCCAACTCACCTCCATAGACTTCAGGTTCCCTCCTAGCAACACCTCTCTCCTCCCTTGCACACACGAGGCTTTG
This sequence comes from Mellivora capensis, assembly GCA_004024625.1. Taxonomy (NCBI): domain Eukaryota; kingdom Metazoa; phylum Chordata; class Mammalia; order Carnivora; family Mustelidae; genus Mellivora; species Mellivora capensis. Next base: position 58,035 of record PISX010002662.1, on the reverse strand, counting down.
GAAAAAGAACCCATTGTAGGAACCTACTGTCCACACCTCTTATTCTCCACTGTCAGTATTTAAAATATGTTGATATTTTGCTCATCATAGACTTTTTGGCATTAATTTTGATATTTTAAAAATACTGCCTTGATATTTTATTAATCTTGATACTTCGTTTTTTAGCATCCCCCCCCATGCCTCATTTGTCGGAGTCCTGGTCCTGTTCTATTTACTCCTCAACCCATTACAATCTGGCTTCTGCTCCCCAAAATGTAATAGAAACTAACCTCGATGTGTCTTTAAAGGACATTTTTTACTTCCTGTTTCAGTTGACATTCTTTTGAGCATTTCAAACACATCAAACAACAAGTAAAACATACATAGATGTGATGATTACAAAAAACATTACTTACACCTAAACCCAGTCCTAACTTACTTCTTACTCCCTTTCCCGTTTATTATTTTAATATCACTTCTACACTTCATAAAACTACAGCAGTACTTAATTACAAACCTTCCCAAGGGTATAGTATTTTTACCCAGACCAGAGAGAAAATGAATATCAATTCAGATAGCGAAGCTTACAGGATCTTGTTCATCAACTGATTCCTGGTTATGGCACAAAGGCATTATTCCTCCCAAGGCTATTCAAACCCAAGCGAGAACTTCAGACTGAAACTTTCTTTTTAAGATAATCTTATCTTTCTGTATCAATTAAGAAAAAATGTAGGTCCAAGTTTTTCCCATGGATTTTCGTTTTCAGTAGCTTGGAACATCCCCATGAAATGTTGAAGTTTTTCTTGGCCACCATGACATGGCCCATTGTCTAGTCATTGTGATGACCGGGTCACTGCGATAACTTGGTTTATTGACATTATTTAAAATGTATGGGGGCACCTGGGTGGCTCAGTGGGTTAAAGCCTCTGCCTTCGGCTCAGGTCATGATCCCAAGGTCCTGGGATGGAGCCCCACATCGGGCTCTCTGCTCAGCAGGAAGCCTGCTTCCTCCTCTCTCTGCCTGCTTCTCTGCCTACTTGTGATCTCTGTCAAATAAATAAATAAAAAATCTTAAAAATAAAATAAAATGTATGAATGCTGTACTGGTGTCTTGTTATAAGTCATGGTTTCATCTCCCGGGAGTGAGAGAACAAGGTTATGAAATGAGCACTGGGGCGTCTGGGTGGCTCAGTGGGTTAAAGCCTCTGCCTTCGGCTCGGGTCATGATCCCATGGTCCTGGCATCGAGCCCCGCATCAGGCTTTTTGCTCAGCGGGGAGCCTGCTTCCCTTCCTCTCCTTTTGCCTGCCTCTCTGCCTATTTGTGATCTCTATCTGTCGAATAAATAAATAAAATCCTTAAAGAAATGAGCACTCTTTTTCTTAAGAAGGCATTTGGCCTTTTCATCATCTTGGAACAAAGTTTTGAGCCTTCTCTGTTATTTTGTGTGAGCACGGATGCCAATTAAGTTCCTCTTGTTCTTGGTTCTGTATATTTTCCTAGGGCGATTTGGCTAACTCAGTTTCCTGCACTTTCCTCCTCTACTCCAGGCATTTACTCAGAGATACATCAGTTTCATGTCCATGTTTTAGAATCAAACCCTTAATAGAAGAAACAGAATACCAATTTATGTTAACCGCCTCTCGTTAAAATTAATAAAAATTAAACAGGCCCCTTTATAGCCAGCTTCTCTGCTCATCCTAATTACTTTTAGTGTACTTTATATGAACTTTTCTTTTAATGTCGTTATGAAATTATGGGCTTTCACAAACTCAACATATTTCAATTAACCGCAATTATGATACCCATTTTGATGCTCAAATTCCAATCTGGCCTGTGGGAGACCTCTAACCTAGCTCTCTTGTGCTTTCAGCACTGTTCCTGGCGTCTGGGAAAGCATCTTTGCTTTTTGGTAAAGAGAGGGACCATTCTCTTCCGTGCATATCTGCGCACAGGCGAGCACATGCGCTCACACGAGACGTACCCGTTCCAAATCCGGGCATTTAGGACTTCATGTCAGAATGGGCAGTGAACCAAATGATGCTGCTGTTGAAGCGCTTCTAGCAGGAGTAATACTGCTTTTTAACATCATGTGTTCACATTGATTTTTTCCCCCTAATATTATTAACACAATTAAGTCTCTGTAATTTACTCACATTGTAGCAGGCTTTATTGAACTCTAAGACTTTCTAATATATTATGCAATAAATGACCTCCGCTTGAACCTTCTTTCTTTCACAGTTCTACCAGTGATATTGGCTTTTGTGTGTGTCTTCACAACATACTGACTTTCAAGGACCCTGAGCACTTGGGCTTTGTTCCACTGCCGTGGTCTCTGATTTTCATCTCGTCCCAGAGGAATTCTCAGCCCCTGGGCCGCGTACCTAAGTGTTTCTTGCCCCTGAGAAGTAATTGTTTCCATGGTGGCCTGTTGATTTTCCTTAATTCCAGGAAAGGCTTGGCTTCATTATACTCAAAGGCTCTTCTTCGTTCAGGATTCAGTTTGGGAGGACACCATATCTCCCTTTGCCCACATGTTTCCCTACTGTATCAGCCCCATCATTGACGTCCTTTGTATCTCGGACCACTACAAAGAAAGAAAGATGTGATCTCTGGAGAGTCTCAGTGATAACCTTTAAAGGGCGGTAGTGTCTTTTCCCTGTCTTACCCTGGTTAATTTCCTCCTAGAAGTCCTTATTTTCTTATATTTTTTAATGAGTATTTTCTTTGGTAACTCCAAACTTACTGATCCCTTTGTTGTTGTTGTTGTTTTTAAGATTTCATTTATTTATTTGACAGAGATCACAAGTAGGCAGAGAGGCTGAGAGGCAGGCAGAGAGAGAGGGGGAAGCAGTCTCCCTGCCCAGCAGAGAGCCCGATGCGGGACTCCATCCCATGACCCTGGGATCATGACCTGAGCTGAAGACAGAGGCTCTAACGCACGGAGCCACCCCAGTGCCCCATTGATTCCTTTGTTTAAGGGATCTGGAATTCCACCAGAGTTTGCACTGGCTACCACAGGTTTCAACGCGATCGTTACCTTGAGAGTTGTGCCAAAGATACCCATTACCTTTACACAGAGGAAGAGGGCTCTGGACAAGGAAAAGGGAGAACATTTCCTTAAAGAGATAAGAGATAGAAAGTAAGAGAATACAAAGGGACACATATCTGACCTCTTATTCAAAACAACCTTAGCCGGATGGAGTGTGAATTTGACAGCAGCCTGAATTTCACTTTATGCCTTCGAGTTGGGGCAGAGCGCATGAGAAATGTCAGTTTGCTGGAGGCTGCCCATTAAACAAGGCAATTTGGGTCCAGAAATGATGGAATGGGTATGAATTTTTTTAATATGAATAAAATTTTAAAAAGTTATAATCCGAATGCACATTTATTTTTTTAAGTGGTAATTTAGAAATGTAGATGAACATAAAACCTGCCACGAGTGAGCCAGGCTCTGTGCCAGGCACTGGACATTGCGTAACTCTTTCAATACTCATAGTGACATGCTGGGATGGGTCCTATTTTTATTCCCATTTTAAAGATAGGTAAATTAGGGGAACCTGGGGGGCTCGGTCATTAAGGGTCTGCCTTTGGCTCAGGTCATGATCCCAGGGTTCTGGGATGGAACCCCACATCAGGCTCTCTGCTCAGCAGGAAGCCTGCTTCTCCCTCTCCCACTCCCCCTGCCTGTGTTCCCTCTATCGTTGCTCTCTCTCTATCAAATAAATAAATAATTTTTTTTTAAAGATTTTTATTTATTTATTTATTTGACAGAGATCACAAGTAGGTAAGAGAGGCAGGCAGAGAGAGAGGAGGAAGCAGGCTCCCCACTGAGCAGAGAGGCCGATGTGGGGCTCGATCCCAGGACTCCGGGATCACGACCCGAGCCGAAAGCAGAGGCTTTAACCCACTGAGCCACCCAGGCACCCCAAAATAAATAAATAAAATCTTAAAAAAAATAAATGAAGATCGGTAAATTGACAGTTAGAAAGGCTGGGTAAGTTATTCATGGTCATAAACTTGTAGATGGTCCGTTCAAATTCAGGTGATTACAATTTAGGTAGTCTGATTGCAGAACACATGGTCCTAAACATGCTGCCTTTTTTTTTTTTAAAGATTTTATTTATTTATTTGACAGGGAAAGATCACAAGCAGGCAAAGAGGCAGGCAGAGAGAGAAGGGGAAGCAGGATCCCTGCGGAGCAGAGAGCCCGATGTGGGGCTCCATTCCAGGACCCTGAGATCATGACCTGAGCCAAAGGAAGAGGCTTTAACCCACTGAGCCACCCAGGCTCCCCTAAACATGCTGCGTTTGTATATAATAAAAATCTGACCCTACCACACATGCAATCTGGAATCCTCCTTTTTCCCCCTCTTATGAATTTATTAAAGGCTTTTCCCCCTTCTTATAATATTTTGTAAAACGTCATTTAAAAAAATGGGTTAATACTTGGGGTGCCTGGCTGGCTCTGTTGGTAGAATTTGCAACTCTTTATCTCCGAGTTCCGAGTTCAAGCCCCACATTGGCGTGGAGCCTACTTAAAAAATAAAAATAAAAAATGGGTGAATACTGTCTTTTCTTGAAAATGTAATGTAATTTGGCCAGTCTTTATTCATGGACGTATAAATTCTTCCCAATTTTTCAGTATCAGAAATAATTATTCAATAAGTATTAAACAACAAACACTAAAGCATTGTACTTGTATTTTTGCTTGTGTCTCTGATTATCTTCCTCGGACAGATTCATTGGGAGAATTATCAAGCCAATGGAAGTAAACAACTTGACTACGTTGATAGATATCACCAAATCACTTTGCACAGATGGCACCAATCCACACCTCTCCCAGGACCTCATTAATGAGCCTTGCCAGCAAACTTACCCCAGCACCGAAAATTTCCTTTAAAAAATGTTTTGCCATGTTGGAGGGTGAATAAAATGTGTCTTGTGTTTGTTTTAATTAGTATTTGTTTGATTAGTTGTGAGTGTGACTCTTGTTGCATATTCATTGGATTTGGTATTTCTCTAAATTTTCCGCGTGGACCCCCTGCCCACATTTCTTTCTGAGTGTCAGAGTTTTACTTAACGATCTGTAAGGGCACTTTATGTTTTGATGATATTACCCTTCAGCTCTGCTGCTAAACGACTTCTCCCAATTTGTGAGTTTATTGTTGCGAGCAGTGTTTCTTGACGTACGGGAGTTCTAATTGTGTAGTGGGAAAGTCTGTCTGGCTTTTCCTTTATAATTATTCCTGTTGCTCTAATACGTAGGATGCTTTTCCCTCTCCAGAGATCTGATAATTAGTCCCTTATATTGTTGTCTATGTGTGGTTCTTTCATCCATTTGTTTTTATTGTTGTTTTTGCTTTGGGCTATTGCACTGGCAAGGCTATAACTTGAGTTAATCAATTTTCTCAACCGTTTGATGAATAACCTGTTCCTTTCTTATTTTTTGTTGTTCTTGCTTTATTAAGCTGGGCTATATAGTAGAGTCTATTTCAGGACTGATTGCTCGATTCTATCAATCGGTCAGTTCTTGAGCGTGTACCATACTGCTCTGTTGGATGTTGCTTGTGATATATTTTAATACCTGATAGGACATGCCTCCTTAATATAACTGGCCCAGTTTTCCCATTTCAATATATTCTTCATATTTTTTTTACTTATTATTCATCTGTATGAACTGTAGAAACATGACATCATATAAGCCAGATAATACGGGCTTACCTTTTTGTTTTCATCATATCATTGAAATATATAACATGTCATTGCAAAATTATAATAGTATTAGTTGGTCTTTTGTAAGGCTATCTTTGTTGGTTTATATTAGTGTTAGGCTAACTTTGCATAGTGAATCTTTATATTTTCAGCTTTTGTTTTTATAGCTGGGAAAATCGTATTACATGGAGTTATCTGTCTTCGTAAAAATCTGAAAGTTATCACTGGTGAAATTTTAATGCAATGGGATATCTTGAGAGGTAATTATCTTAGGGTCAAATCAAGTTTGCCACTGAAATATCTATTTAATTCAGTCTTTCAAATTTACTGACACATCGTTTTTGAATAATACTTTTTGATTTGTTAAAATTTTCCTCTGTTCTTATTTTTACATTTTTTACTTTTAAATTTTGTCTTCTTCCTCCACTTCTCATATATTCTTGAATCATGTTAAAAAACCAGTTCTTGAATTTGTGCACCAACTTTATTGTTTCTATTGTTAATATTTCATTCATTTTTTTCTATGCTTACCTTTAGAAAATCTTTTCTTCTATTTTCCTGTCTAAATACATGTTAATTATGTATAGTACAAATGCTTTGAAATGTAGTTTTTTTGTCTACTTGTTTTTTCAAGTCTAGTAATTCTATAAAGGGCCTGCATAAAATCATCATGTTTCTGTCCATTTCTTCTTGTACATCTTTGATTTATGTATTTGAGGTATAAAATACATATGCCTTTTATATATTTATTGAAAACTGCACATTTTTATGCACACTCTGACTCATGTGTTCAGTCATTATGAATTTAATATTAATATCTTCATTTTTTTCTTGTTTGTATTTTTCTGGTAAATATTCATTTTTAATGCTTTAGTCTATTTGTATTGTTTTTTTTTTTGATACATTTCTAGTGAGTAGGTAGGTAGGTGATGGTTGGATTTTCTTAGCCCAATACTGAAGTTTTAATATTTTATTGTAGGATGATAAATCCTTTACATTTATTGTTATAACTGTCCCATTCCCTCATTCTGGAAAATTATTTGGGATCTCTCGGGGTTTACTCAGGTAGAGTTCAGGGGAACAGAGTCTGAACACTGATGTGGGAAACAGCTGCAGGCATGAAAACAAGGAAAACTCACACGTGGTCATGGCCAAGTCCCTCCTGCAAAGAGAGGAGCTTTCTAAATGGTGAGCCTGTGGAATTGGTCAGAAATCTAGAACAGAATCCATATTACAGAATTTTCAAAGATCAGACACAATTGAGGAGTTTGTTCAGAAAACAGAGCCAGGAGAGTCTCTTGGGCAAAAGCCCCACACAATTTCAATCTGTTACTGTAAATGAGACTGAAAGGAATAAGTGACTGGCAACAACAATTTACAACAACTTACTTATTGACATTGTACTAGGTTCTTCTGATAAAGATTCCCTTGAATCCCTGCGGCCCCCATGTCATTACACTTTTACATACAGGAAAAGAGGCTCCGAATTTTGCAGACCAAAGTGAGTAAGTGCCAGAACTACTTTCAAAAACCAAATTTCCCTAAGTCTAAAGCCCATGATTTTGATTATTGTGTTATACTGTTTTCTTCCCAACATTATAATTGTTCTTGGTTTTCATTTTCCCAATATTTACAAGCACATATTCTCTTGAATTATTCTAATTAGGTTTTTCAAAACACTCAAATGCATAGAGTCTCTAACTATCAAGTTCATGAGTACTATGATAACTTTTGATGCCTTCTATAAGATGAGGAATGGAGTGACCTTGCTTCCCCACATACTTTTTTCCCCCCATCTTTGCCAAAAATATTATTTGGAATTACAGACCTATTTTTTAGTAGTCTTATTTTTAGTTATTCTATTTCAAGAAACAATGGCAAAAACTTTCCATTTGTACTGCTTTTTTATTTACAACAATTTTTTTTTTTTTTTTACTTAATTCGGAATGTCTAGCTGGGACTGTCACAATGTTTTTGAACCCTCTTCTGCTATTCTGGAGTTTTTGTCTTTAATTATTATGTTGTTCCAAGTTTACGTATCTTTACGTAAATTTTCAAGAAAGGTGCAGGGGTGGTATCTTTTTTGAGCTCTTGATTAGAATATCTAAGAATGCCTTTTTTGTTTTCTTTGCAAATTAGCAACGTTTCAGCTTGAGTCATACGCATTTTCTCTCAGCAACCTTTAGTTTAGACTTTGTTCCGTTATCATCTGGCATCCAGTCTTGTGATACACAGTTTAGCCTGTTTTCGTTTGGTGATAAGTTTTAATGTTTTGTCTGGATGTTGGCAGAATTTTTAAAAAATCCTTTATATTTAAGCAAATTTTCTAGATTGTAAGTAACTGTGAATCTTTCTTCATTAATTTTGTCTGGAAATGGTGCACTATTTTAAACTGTGCATTCATGGTTTTTTGTTTTGTTTTGTTTTCCAGCTTAAAAACTTTTCTTCCGTTCTTGGTCTTTAATATTGCAGCAACCCTGTTTGTTCTGGTTATAGCTTTTGGTGGGGGGTCTTTCTTATCCATGTAGTAAGTCTTTATTTGTGATCTTCCAAATCACCCATCTTTTTTTTTCTTTTTAAGATTTTATTTATTTATTTGACACAGAGAGAACACAAGCAGTGGGAGTGGGAGTGAGAGAAGCAGACTCCCCGCCGAGCAGGGAGCCCGATGTGGGGCTCGATTCTAGGACCCTGAGATCATGACCTGAGCCGAAGGCAGACACTTAACAACTGAGCCCCCCAGGTGCCCCCCAAATCACCCATCTTTTCTCTCCTCATTTTTATCTTTGTTTCTCTTCTCCGCATTGATAGAAAACTTACCTAGCTTGCTCTCTATATCATTTATTTGGTTTTCTGCAATTTTGATTCTGATCTTTACTGCCTCCAAATCAGATTTCAATTGCACTATTTTATTCGTGGCTTACCTGAGGCCTATTCTTATCTGCCAGCTTCCTCTTTGAATTGCGTTAGAATCTCAAGCATCATCTTTTTCATCTAACACTTTATTATTTCAGAAAGTACATCTGTTTAGTATTTATTAAGAACACAAAACAGCAGGATTAAATCTTTTGTCTTATCTAGTCAAGGTTTCTCTTTTTTTTCTTTTTTAAACAAGCATACTTTCTCTTTGCCTCACTGGTCTAGGGAGTCCCTTGATTCATGTTACAGAATATTTTTCATGGACTCAATGTATCTTTATCCACCTCCTAACACAGGCACACTCATTCCTTCTTAAACAAAGAGATATCTAGCCAAGTTGGTTGTATTCTGGATCTCCTAGAATCTTCCTTTTAAATATTAAATGGGAGAGCAAATTATGGTGTATACCCCCACCATGACTTCCAGTGCTGAGCTAGCAATGGGTACTGCTAGGTCATGGCAGAAATTTCTCTTGCTTCCCTATTTCTTTGTAAATGGGAGGTGACTTAATTAGCCAATAATCTGAAACATTTCATAGTCTTTTTGTAGTCTGAAGGAGTGTGTGAGGGGCTTTGATTCTAAGACTATAGTGCTCTCAATGTATATGGCAGATTGTATTTTCCAAAGATGGTCACAGCAATATATATCCCATCCCATAGGCTTTTTTTTTTTTTTTTTTTTTTTTTTTTTTTTTTTTTTTTTTTTTTTTTTTTTTTTTTTTTTTTTTTTTTTTTTTTACTTATTTGAGAGAGGGGTAGAGAGAGAGAGAGAAACTGCAAGTGGGGAGAAGCAGAGGGAGAGGGACAAGCAGGCTCTGCTGAACATGGAGCCCAATGCGGCGCTTGATCTCATGACCCTGAGATCATGACCTGAGCTGAAATCAGCAGTCAGATACTTAACAGGCTGAGCCACTCAGGCGCTCCCTGTCCCCTAGGTTCTTCTAACAATGTGGCACTGACCCACCTTCATTGAAAGGTGAGTTCTATTATCTCTCCCCTTGAGTCTGGTTGGAGCTTTGTATTGTCTCCATCAAGAGAATGCAGCAGAAACGACGCTGTATAACAGAAGAGTAAGTCATAAAAGTCCCATGGCTTTCTTTCTGAGGCATGGATGCTAGGACTCCTGAGTGGACATGTATGAAGTCTGGCTTCCTCAAGGTTGCCATTTTGGAGAGATCATGAAGAAAGACCACAAACAGAGATGCCAGGAAGGCATGGCTCTTCTAGCCCCCAGCTGTTTGAGCCTTGCTGGTCCAGGATGCAGGCATGGGAGAGTGAGGGAGACCTCCATGATTCCAGCCCTGAGCCTTCCAGGAGGGTCCAGTTCTCTCTACCAAGCCCTGCCAAGATTGTAGATTCTTGAGAAAAATGAACAAATGAACATCATTGTTTAAACCACTGAGTTTTGGGGTGCCTTGTTACGCAGCATTAGATCATCGAAAACATGGCCTTCCCATCCCCACCTCCCATCTATATCAGTATATTACCCATTCCCTGTATGACTATATTACTTTATATCCCAGGACATACTCCGCAACCACCCACCCCTTTCACTGAGGTCCATTGTGCTTTTCTGGAATTTACAATCACATAGACTTAGCAAGATGCGAGCCTTGAGCTGAGTGTCCCTGGGCAGCCAAGAGGTGACTGTCAGGCTTTCCGATTGGTGAATTAGCCCAGGTCCCTCATGCAGAGCCCTCTTGTCCTTTCTCCCTGTGGAGGAAGGAGGCGCTCTTCCTTGGTCATCCCACCCATCCTATGTTAAGGGGCATTTCCCTGAGAAACTGGATGGTCCATATTTAGGATCTGGGGTTTCAGCCCAATTAAGTCCTGGTGGCCCTTTTGGGTTTTCATGGATATTTTAAGGGGAGCTAGCAGAGGGAAGTTCAGGCAGCCCTCACGATCTTGAAGTCCAGCATCCTAGCTTTCATTCTGAGACTGAGAGACGTTGCGAGAACAATAGTCAAACGCAAAATGGACCCCTCTCTGGGTCCCCTGGCCTTGTCGGGTCCCCCACGCTCTTCGGGACCCCATGGTGTGAGGGTTCCAGGAGAATGAAAATAATCTGCCTCTTCTTTAGAGCCAACTGCTCCTCTTCAAACTCCCTTCTAAAGCCCCAAACACAAGGAAAGGGGGAATACACAGAAATCTACAATGCTGCTGGAAGTCGCCTAGCTTTGGGCTCCTTTTGATAGCCTCCTAGGCTGGTTCCATTCTACTCAAATTGTCATGTGCATATGAATCGCCTGGGGATCTTGTTAAAATTTAAATTCTGATTCAGAACATCTGGGCTGAGGTCTGAGCGACTGCATTTCTAGCAAGCTCCCAGATGACCCCAGTGCTGCTGGTCCACGGACCACACATTGCGTGGTGAGGCTCTGGGTAGTTTCTGTTGAACTCACTTCCTAAAGGCAGCCCAGAGGGACTCTCACTTCCTGCCTCGCTAGATTTGGTTTTACAGCTATTATGAGTATCATGTCCTCTTTGCCTCCCAGTGCTTATGGGCTCCACCTGCCATTTTGTCCTGTTCCACGGCTGGGGGGTGGGGGGTAGCTCAGGTGGGGAAGGATCATTTCTTGTATCCTCACTGATTTGTTCTCTGCCCACTAGGTACTAAACACTCTGGGCCTGGCTCCTCCAGGGCCAGAAACAGAGATGGAAGGTACTGATCAGAAGCTTCTCGGGAGAAGGGCAGTAAGTGCCCTCTACAATAGGACAAACACCAGGGCAGAGGAGGACATAGATGGTAAGGGGATGTAGGTGGTAGGGAAGCAGTGGGGGATGGGAAGACATCCAGTTAGAACGTTACCTCCTCACCTACCAGGAGGAGGTGACGTTCTAACTGGATCTCAAGGTACTAGTAGGTGTGAGCCAGCTGAGGAAAGGGGAGGAGGGAAGAGCCTTCCAGGCAGAGGAAATAGCAGGTGCAAACATTTGAAGGAGAAAGCATGGTGAGCTCAGGAGACTGCAATTAATTATGACCAGAGCATGGTGTGTGTGTGTGTGTGTGAGAGAGAGAGAGAGAGAGAGAGAAGGGCTGGGGAGAGGGGTATGGCAGTATATTAGCGTGCTTGGGCTACCCTAACAGAATATCACAGACTATGTGGCTTAAACAACAGACATTTGTTTTCTCTCAGTTCTGGCGGTTAGAACTCTGAGGTCAAGGTGTGCTTAGCATGTTTGGTGCTTCCTGAGGCTTCTCTCCTTGACTTGCAAACCCTCTCTTCTCTCTGGGTCCTCACGTGGTTACCCTTCTGTCTGAACTTTCTGTGTCCTCATCTCCTCTTTCTGTAAGGACACCAGTCTTCTTAGATGAAGTTCCCCCTAAGATCTCCGTTGACCTTACTCTCCTCTTCAAAGGCTCTGAATACAGTCACATTTTGAGGGACTGGGGGGGGTTAGAGCTTCACCATATGAATTTGGGGGTCCACAACCAGCCCAGGATAGGCAGTCAGAGGTAGGACGGACGTCTTCATTTTGTTGCTCTCTTTACCCTTCCATAGGGGGGAAGTTGGACAGGATTTGGAGAACAGAAGTTGGGCGTGGGGGAGGACCCTAATCTGAGTAGGGGTTTCCACTCCCTCATCTGTGGATGTTGTCTCTATTACTCATACTCTTGATTTAGGTTTTAGCACCATCTTACACCTTGGGGTTTTCTTTCTTGGTCTTCTCATATGCTCTTTGTTCCAACATCTGGAGGGTTCCTGGGCTGCTGTGTGCCACGACCACCTGGGGTACCCAGTGCTGGAGCCCACAGCCCCTAGGGGGCAGACAGCTGTGGCCACTTTCTGCTGGTCTGGGGACCCATGAGACTCTTGGCATGTTATCAGCCTTGAAACCCTACACGTCTGCCAGAGAGGCTGTTGGGCCTTCTGAACATTTGCAGGGCTGGTTCATTTCATTGGCTCACATTTACTATCAGTAGCCATCCTTAAAACACAAGGGTGTGTGTGCATTTTTGAGACTGGGAACAAAACTGGGACACTTGCCCTTGAGAGAGAAAAGGCACTGTGTCAGTGAGAGGCACTCCAGGATAAGTCCTGATGTAAGAAGGAGCCACGGGGATGGAGAAGCAGGTCCCTGGGGAGCATACCTAGAAGGAAGTCTTCTATAAACCTTGACACCCTCTGGTTATTTTCCTGTCCTAATCGTAAGTGTTAAGCCTCTTGGCAGGAGGCCTGTTCGATGCTGAGCAGGACAAGGGCTCCTTTATTTTTAAAGGAAAATACTCTGCTCTTAAGAAGCTAACAGTCTATTTGGGTAAGCACATTCTATGTACCCACATAGCAATCGAAGGCAACCAAGGATGAGCTCCCCAAATACACTAATATTGGTAAATGTTTATCATTTGTATTGCTTCTTTCATCTCAAGGCTCATTTTGCATAAATAAAACACATTTCTAAATCCTGAGTTTTCTCCTGTTTTCCAATTTCCCTGAACGTTCTTCTTTTTTTTTTTTTTCTCCCTTTCCGTTTCCCTTGGATTTCGGAGGCACATTCTTAAAATTACATCTACACTGATGTTTATTCTTTTCACTTCTTTGCTGAGCTTTAGGATATATTCAAATTAAGAGATATAATTTAAAATGTAGAACTGTGAATACAGTCAGTAGCAAACACCAGCTATGGGCTCTGAGTAGAAAGGCATATGCATCAGGCTAATTGTAAAGTGGGGGTGGGGAGAGAAAAACTCGGAAGGAGAGAAAATAAGCTTCAACTCAGCCCAAATATTAGTTTCAAGCCAAAGAAGTTGGCCTAGCCCCAATTCTATCCTTGGTTGGACACAATACATGATTGCTGTATTTTCAGAAAAAGAAAAAAAAAATCCATCCATAGGGTGAGAATCTAAGCATCTATTTTCCATCCCAGTGACAATCAGAAATCATTCTTTGCCTTTATTTTTCAACTTTGTATTTGCCTGTGAACAAAATTGAAGCTGGCAAAGGATGGTTCATGTGAATTACTTGAACAACAGTTTCTCATTGTGTTGAATTACATTGAGGCTGCTTGCTGTGAAATCTTGCCACAGCCCAGTAACAGTGAAAGATATTGTCACTTCTCTTTCACGTGGCCATGAAGTTAGCCCACTTCTCTCCCACATAAATGAATCGATGGTCCTTCCCAAAGTGGGGGAGAAAAGCTTCCCAAATCCTAATCACCAAGCATTTACGTACAGCTTATTAATGTTTTCGGAATAAAAAAGCCAGTCTGTCTTCCCACGTCACCCGATCTTCGTGCTTCCCTACATCACATTTCCAGATTACATGGCTTCTCAGTGTTTGGAATACTTCTAGTCGCCAAAAGAGAGAGGAGTCATGGAGCCCCAGCTCCAGCTAGCAGTATTTTCATCTAATTTAGGAAAGTCCAATTTAGAACCTAGCCCAGAAAAGTAGCAGAGAGGCAAAAATAATCACAAGGGTCCTCCAGGCGTTTGTGATGCTTAGGGATCCTAAATTCACCACCCACCACTAGAGGGATAGAGGACGAGAAAGGGTCCAGGCTGGAAGTGGTGGCTGTGGCATTTCTCCAAGGCAATGTTTAAGGTTGCCCAGTTGAGGTGTGGGATGGGATCTGAGCTCTGTTTGCCTTGTTTGCCACAGGAGGGTCAACGGTTCATATCAGAGGCTGGTTGGAGGGGAAACCACAGATCATGGCGGGGCTAAATCCCCTCTTGATCTCCCTCCTCCTACTGGGCGTTCCTCCCAACTTGGGGAGGAAAATGCAGTTTTCTATTCCTGCCGCTTGGTAGCTGTAAGCTCCTAAAAGCTACTTGCAGCTTTTACTCATGAGTGAAATGGGTCTAATAAGAACAATTCTCCTTGTTTTGAGATTTGAATGTTCCACAGAGCATTAACATACTTAACCAACAGTCACATGCCATGTAGATACGAGGGTGGTCAGTCTTTTGTGATGCTTTCTTTGCATAGGAGAGAAGCCAAGTGGAAGAACCTGAGCTCATGAACCCACCTCATCAACCCTGAAGTCCTGATCTACAGGTAAATAAAGGACAAGCGAGGAGGGAAGGAAATTAAAGGTGTTAAATTCTTCTTTCTGATGGTTGCGAGGCTGACACCTGATTTCCTTCAGGCTGACTTTGATTACTCTTTAAGGCTTCAGGCACAGGATTATTTTCATGGCTGCTTACCGTTAATTACATGGAGAAGCTACAACCCTAATCCAGAATCCTCTCTCTGGCAGCAGAAGTGTTTGAATACTCCAAAGTTAAGTTTTGATCTAACATAAATGACCCAAAGTGAAAAAATCCCGTGTCCTTCTTGGACTATACCTAGGGTAATGTGGTATAAAGTGAAGAAAGCTAGACTTGGATTCAAGTCCTGTCACTTTTGAGCTGTGTGACCCTGGGCTAGTCACTATATATCTCTGAGTCTCCATTTATAAAGTAGAAACCGTACTGAGTTCTGCTGTCTCCCAACAGACAGGGAGTCATTAAGAACCTGGACTGGTTTCAGAGGCTGGCCCTGCCATTGACTGGATATGTGACATTGGTAAGTAAGGTTACTTTACCCTCCCAGGACTCTGTTTTCTTATCTGTAAAATGGGCTAATAATAGTATCTAGAGGACGGTTGGGAGGCATAAAGGGTAGATGCAGGTAAAGCATTTAGAATGGGACATGGCCAGAGGAAGCACAGGAGAAACATTACCTCTTGTTGTTACAAAGTATATAAACAACACTTACGGACCATGATGCACTCAGCATGCTATTTCAACAGCTTTGGGGACAAGTAAACATCTCTGCTTTGCAGGGCCAAGTCACAGAGGCAGGAAGGGAACTAGCTCATCGAGGGTCTTCTCACGGAAAAGAATGAAGGTACTCCCCTGAAGCGGGTGCTGGAGAGGGCCCAGCAGGCGGGTCAGAGGCAGGACTCAGTAGAAATGTCAGCTGTGAATGAGGGGAGGGTGCAGGGAGTAGGGGAGGAGCTGCAATAAGAGGACAGACTCTCTGGGAATGCTGCAGCCCCTGGTGACATGAATGGGGGGAGAGGGAATGAATGGTAAAAGATCTCTGTTGGGGGGAGCCAATTCAGACAGCAGACAGCCAAGAACTGGAGAGGGGAAGCATCTGAAAGGGACACCAAGTCTAGGTGAGATCATGTCTGGAACGACAGGATGAAGCAGTTTATATTTAAATGGTATGGCAAGACAACGCCCCCACATTACACCATCCATTCTCATTCAAGTTCTTCGGGAGGAAATAAACATTATGGAAGTGTTAATTGCTATTCAGTTTCAAATTTTAGCCCGCATTTGTACACGGGAGCCTAGGAGAATGGCACATTTTCTCTGACACATTATTAAGTAAAGGCTTTAGAAATAATTGGTTGAGCCCCCTCAGTGGCCCAGGCAGAAGTTGCTGAGCCTTCCTGGTACTGATCCAGTCCTTCCCAGTTTTTCTGAGCTCCCCAAAGCTGTGGGACGACTAGCGGATCCTACTGGTGTTGACTTGTGGCCCAAACTCCTGGTAATGATTATAAAGAGCGGCTGCCACGGGGCACAGGCTTTCAGGCCAAGGACAGGGAAGCGGCCCCGGGCCACAAAATTAGGGGAGGGGTGGGAATCAAGGCAGGCCTGTGGCGAATCGCTTCCCGCGGGCTTTGGCCTCGGCTGCATCATTCCTGAGGACAGGCTCCGGGCAGATGGAGGGCTGGACGAAGCCCTCTGCTGGGGTCACTGGGACCGTGCAGCCACCTAGACAGTGTGGCTGGGGGGCGGCTGATAGTCTGTGCTGTTCCCGACGGGTTAATCGAACTTCCCCCTTGGGGGTGCTTCAGCTGCTTTCTCTCCTTGCGGTCAGGAGCCCTTTACGCACGCCCAGGGGGCCGGGGGAGCAGGAGCAGGAGCAGGGGCCAGCCGGCTGCGGAAGCCTCAAGCAGCTCTGACCTCTGGCACCTCCCCAAGCCCCGGGGCGCAACATCTGTCCCCAGAAATAGCCGGGCGGAGGAGAAGAGAGCGCGCCCACCCCTTCCTGGGTACTCGGTCTTCTCTCTCTTCCTAGAAACCGGCTCTCCCCTCCCCGCGTCTAGCGCCCGGGATCCCGAGCTCTCGGTCCCCGCCCCGCGGGGGCGCCCCCGCACCCCACCGCCGCGCCCCCAGTTGTACGCGCAGCACCGCCCAGCGCCGGCGGCAGCGCGCCCCGCGCCCCGCGCCCCGCAGCGCCATCTAGGGGCCGGGCACCGCCTTCCTCCCTCAGGGGCACCCCCCTTCCTTCCGCGCGCGCCCCGAGCTGCTCCCCCTCGCGCCTCCCCGAGGGCGCACCGGCGGCGGGGGGGGGGGGGGCGGCCCGGCCTCGGGGCAGACACACGGGAGGCGAGCGCCGGCGGGCGAGGGGAAGCGGGCGATGGCAGCGGAGGGCGTCCGCGGGCGACGAGGCGGCGGCGGCGGGCGGCGCGAGGAGCCCCTGTGATTGGCACAGCCCGAGCCGGAGGAGGAGGCGCGGGGAGGGCGGAGGAGGAGGAGGTGGAGGAAGGGGGCGAGCGCGCGCGGCGGCGGCGGCGGCGGCGGCGGCGGCGGTGGCGGCGGCGGCGAGGAGCTGTGCCTTTCACCTCTTCGGCCCCGGCAGGACAGGGGCGGCCGCCGCGGGCCCGGGGCGGGGACAGCACGCAGGCTCGCCGCGCACACCGCCGCCCGGCAGCGGCCCGGATACCCGGGGCGAGCGGGAAAGCGGCGGCGGCCGCGGCGGCGGGGGAAGGATGCAGGGGAAGAAGCCGGGCGGCTCGTCGGGCGGCGGCCGGAGCGGCGAGCTGCAAGGGGACGAGGCGCAGAGGAACAAGAAGAAGAAAAAGAAGGTGTCCTGCTTCTCCAACATCAAGATCTTCCTGGTGTCCGAGTGCGCCCTGATGCTGGCGCAGGGCACGGTGGGCGCCTACCTGGTGAGTCCCCTTGCCAACTCCGCCGCGGGGGCCCCCTCCGCAGCCCGGCTCCGGGGCGGCCGGCAGGCACGGGGAAGGGGCCGCCGGGGCCCGGGGGCAGGCGGGCATGACCTCGGCCCGGCGCGGAGGTTGGCGAGTGGTGCAGAGGCGGCCGCCGGGGGAGCTGCCGGCCCGGGCTGCCGGGAGAGCGGGGAGCGGGCGGGACCGCGGATGCCGGCAGCTGCTCGCGCGGCCGGCGGGGGCCGGGGGTGCCCGGGGAGGAGAGGCGGCGGGCAGGTGGGCGTGAAACCGTTCTCCTCCCCGCCGCCGGGGAAGCGCAGCCAGAGGGTGACTTCAGGAGCCCCCTCGGAGAGGCAGGCAGCGCGGTTTTCAGGTGACCTGCACATGGGAAGAAAAGCCAGTTAGCATCCTGCGTCCTCTACTCTCCATTCCATTCGCCTCGAGAACAAATCCATTATGCATCATTTTCTCCGGGCGCTTTCTCCATGCGCCAATTACGGGGGGGATTTAACAGCTTAGAGTAAAATGCGCCCGAGTGTGGTCCTGAACCGAGCCAGGGTTGCGGGGGGTGGGGTGGGGATATTCCCTCTCCCTATCCCCATAGCCATCTTTCGGCGTCTGGGATAAAGTTACAGTACCTGGAGAGCCGCTGCGAGTTTGTATAGTTCTGCTACCCATGCTCAGACCTCGATTCCCCACCGTGGTCTCTCGCCCACAGGGGGGTTGCAGCATTTTGCACTATGTACATCTCTTTCATTTGCCTTCCGAAAGGGGGTATTAGTGCCCAAACGGCCCAGGGGTGCATAACATATCAAAGGAAACAGCTTGTAATGACTCAGCACTGTCAAATACCTACTTTGTCGCTTCGTCCTGCCCCGCGCAGGTGGTCCCAACTTGAGTTAGAGTGCACTTCCAGACCCAAGTACAGCCCTGCCTACGCAGGAGAATATTTTTGTTTTCAGAGAGTACAGTGTTAAATCATTACTTGGTGATTGACCTGCGACTGAAATAAAATGTCAGAGACTTTGAGTGTTGGTGAACAAGTTTGATGGAGATAGAAATGGACAAGATTTTGGCTGTTGGATAAGGGCGTCCCCAGACAGAATCGTGCTCTTCCTGATGTACCAGTAATCCCTCCTTCCTGGCCTTGGGGTCCAGTTAATGAGATCCATACTGCTGGGGCAGGGCACCATTCATAAATGGTCTCCAAAGACTCAGGGGCTTGCTGTCCCAGGGGAACTGTGAGCAGATGGGTCTCTAATGGGGGGTTTCGAGGTTATGAGAGTGAGTTGTTCAAGCTTAGCTCTCTGTTCGGATCTCTGTTCTATAAAATGCACTTTCTCTGTAGTTACAGCTCAAACAGTACTTGTGGCCCGTGGAGTTTTGAGGTAGGGATAACTGTGTCTTGGAGGCGGGGGGGGGGGGGGGGGTTCTGTTGAGCAGAACTTTCATGGAGAGAATTTGATTGTTAAGATCTTAAAATAGGTATATGTATTACCAGGATGCAAATGCACAGTAAGGAAATATTTGTAGGTCTGTCCTGGGAGCATATGCAAAGTATGTACTACTTGACCTGGTCTGGGCTTGAGGAGGTGTTTAGTATATCCACAGCTGTCTTCAGTTTCACAGTTTGGTGGCCCGAGACCAGTTTTGTTGAGCAGAGTGCAGTATTCATGTGTGGCGAACAGCAACGGAACTTTTCGCACCGTGAATTATAAAGAAAAGGCATGGGCTTAGTTTTAGCTTGCAGTGATCTAAGGGTCTTAGAACTGAATGAGGCTGGGCTTCAGCCAGATGAGTAGCCTAAGCTCCTTTAGAAAGTTGAGAAGCAGAGGGCTGATGGCGAGGCAGATATAAAGAGGCATGGCTGGCACCAGGAGATAGAACGTTGACTCGAATCCCAGAATAGGCCAGTGGCAGGCAGCTGAGGAAGTCAGTCCACCTTTGGGGGGGTGGGGGGGGGCCCTGCTTGCAATTTCAGCCTGGGTTGATAGAAAGCTTAGTTCAGAGGGGTAGGGTAACGGGAGTCAACAGGTGACCGGCAGAAAGGAGCTGGAGGCCCAGCAGAGGACAGGCCTAGGAAATTGAATTCATTTTGGTTTCTAGGAGTGGAGGCATAAGGTGCTCAGGGCTCAGCCATGCCCGGCTGCCCTGGACTGTCAATTGCCATCTGAACCTCATGAAAATAGATAGTTTGCTTGCCAGGCTTGACTGAATCCGCTTGCTACGGGTTTTACTCTTCTGGGCCGCTGGGGGGTTGGCTCTTCATCTGTTACTTTGGAGGTGGAATAAAAAGTTTGTTATTCCTTCGGCTGTGTGAGACTTCTTTATGGATAACTGGGGAATTGCAGCATTGTAGGATGTTTGCAGGAAAAGCAGATTTCTCCCTGTGAATTCATCATGGCTTTCTTGAGAAACCCGAGCGCCGGCACGTAGGGTCGGTGTGCAGGTTGTGTGTTATATGTGATCTTGACATTGGCAATCAGCCCGTCCCTCTGATGAAGCATTTTCAGATACCCGAGGAAGGGCACACTTTGGGTCATGGCCAGCAATGCTTGCTTTTGGAGGGGGGTGATCAAAAGTTCTGTGGCAGCGATGTTATTTCCTATTTGATCCCATTAGTACATGTTTTCATTTTGTCTTTTTTTTAAAAAACATTTTGGAGGCTTCATTTCATTTCTCTGTTTACTTTCTGGAAAGGCAGATTGCTTGTGTCTTCAGTGACACTGGTGTAGGCTTCCCAACTGCAGAACTGAAGGAGGAAGTTGCCTGTGATTTGAGAAGCAAGTTCGAAAAGCAGGACTTTGTGTGTGTTTGAGTGTGAGTGTGTGCGCGAGTGCACGCACCTTCCCTCAAGAACCTGCCTAGCTAGGGAGAAAACTCCAGGGAGACTTGTGTATGAGACAAACACTAATTGTTAAGCTGGCCAGGGGACCAGCAGCTTTTTGCCTGGGGGTGTGTGTGTGGGGTCTCTCAGGAGGGTGCAGAAGGCTGTTGCCCCCCCACCCCCACCCCAGACTCTGATCGTAGAGTAAGGTAATCATGCAACCCCAGGCCAGCTGTGGATTCTGAAATCTGTTACACTTGCAAGTGTTTGAACCTGAAATTATGCTTCAGATCAGCCAACAGTCACAGGGATGTTCTTTCCTCGTCCCTGAAACAGCCTGATGGGCCACAAGATAATTTCTGTAGCAGAAGAGAAACCTGTCTGGTTCTATCGGCGTGGCGTGCTGGGTCAAGAATGTGATTTTCCTTGACTTGGGGCTCGGCTTCGGGTGGCTCCAGTCTGAACTGATCTACTTGCAAGGATGTGGCATCTGCTGAAGTCCGGCCCTTTCCAGAAGGGGCAGGCTCGTGGGAACCACTCAGAGAGAGAGTCAGGGTGCGTGCTGCCTGGTGGCGTGTGGAGACCCCCTGGGATGTTTGCAGCCCTTTGTGGACAGTCGCCCTGTGGGCAGAGGTTCGAGTACATTCTCAGACTGCTGAGGACTAGAGTGGATAAGGCTGTGGGCAGGAAATGAAAGCCTCCGACCCCTCTGGGTGGTTGTGACTGAGGCTCTCATACAAAGGCATTTATTTGAGTTTCTTCAGGTTGAAAACTTGAGGCTGCGGGAGGAGTCTCCAGGGTGGGGTGCACCGGTGGGGCCTCTGACTCTCCATGGGGGTTGGGGAGGTGGGGAGGGCTGGGGGGGTGGGCATTTGCTGATTGAGAGTTTTGCACACCCTGAGACTGAGGTTGTGGGGAGAAGATAACAAGCCAGAGGCCTGAGTGCATGTCACAAAGCTCCTTCTCGCCGCTTGATAGTCCCTTTTTAAAAATTTTCGGCGGGACAGCATTGCATAGCTTGAGTTACTGGTAAGGTGAGACTGTTGGATTTCTTATTCTTTCTTCTTCTTCTTCTTCTTCTTCTTCTTCTTCTTCTTCTTCTTCTTTTTTCAGTCTCTCAGGAAGCATCATTTTGAAGAGGGGTGTTTGCATCTCTTCCCCAGAAGCAGACAGCTGAGTGACATTTTCAAAGTCCTTGTCAAATTAGTATGATGACTAAGGCCACTGTATTTTACTTAATCAAATTATTTTACACACTTATGGTTGTTCAAAGTGACAAATTCCTTGCCATTTGCATAATTACTGGATAGCCTCAGGTAGTGAGAAATACAATTACCGTGATTTTTTTTTTTCCTTGCTGTTTGATTGCAAATGTTTAGCTAATAATTATTTAGGGGAAAAATGATTTCTAAAAATTCCTTTCAGCCAGCTTTGTGTGCATAACTTAGTTTCTCTAGGGGTTTTTCTCTTGTGCGGTTAACAGCCCAAGAAATGCATCAGTTGTGAAGCGAGTGCGATCTCTTTTCCTGAATTTTGTAACTCTCCCGCATTTCCATTTTAGATTCCTTACAGAGAGGATGACCCGAGGCCTCTCTGCGGAGAGACTGCCTTGCTAATCAGATGCCCAGCATGTAAACGCATCTCCTTGCCTGCTGTTGGAATGGTATAGCTCTGTGTTAGACTGGATAAGTTTCCACGGGTGCCGGGGGAGTTCAAGCAAGCGGGACTCAGAATTTCCCTTGCTCCTCTTAAAGTAAGCTTCGAAGTTCTGCCTTGTTCAGGGAGGGGCCCATTTAGCAGAGTAAGTATATGGTAGTGAAGAAACAATGGGGATACAGCCACATTGGATGAAGATGAAGGCCTTAAATAAAAACAAATCTGTGAATTTTTCTGGTTAATTGCTGACACTGGTGTTCCTTTCAAGGTCGGTGCCAGGTCTTCTGCAGAAGCTGGGGAGTAGAAGGACTCCTGCTAAACTGACCGGCCAACCATGTTCCTTGGGTGAAGGAGGGCTCCTTGAGGTGCCAGGCAAGGGGGTGGGTGGGGCCTGCCAGGTGACTGGGTGAGCAGGTGCGCAGAAGGTGCTCCCCCCTTGCTGGGGTGGAGAATAAAACTCTACCAGCAGCATTTCTACTTCCAGATTGGGGAAAACATTTAAGTTGCACTGATCGAACTGCAGTACATCATTTAATAAATAACCACATTCCTCCGAAGTAGTGTCAAAGTACTTATCACTTCTACTCACTTATATTTTGTACGTGTTCTCTATTACACTATGTGTATTAATCACATAGAATATGTTTCTATACCTATGTGTTCTTGGGAAGGGTTATGTACACCAAATATTGAATGCTCTCCTTTTGGGAAGATGTTAAAGGACATTTCAGTGGTAATTTTGATTGTATGGCTCAAACACGGATTTAGAACTCCCCTCCCCCGAAGACAACTCACCTATGTTCTGTTCCCCTTCACAAATGTTTTTGGCAATCTGTAGGCCACAAAGATAGCATCCTCGTCCTTATCACTAGCTTTGCTTCCTGTTTCTATACGTGCATCTACAAAATAGACAATAAACCGGAAAAAAGGAGTGGAACCACTGACTTTGGTTCACAGGAGAAGTGTGAATTGGTATGGGTTGAGAAACTTGTATTTCATGTAACTTAAGGGTTTCTGTGTTCATGTAACAGGCAGTATTGCTGAATGGTTAAGGCTCCAAGTTAAAGGGTGAAAACTCCCAGTCAGAGACTGACAGCACCTGTGGCAGCCGTGGCTCAGTGGGGTGAGTGAGCTTTACAAGACCTGGGGTTCACTCCCGTGTTCTCCCCTTCTCAGCTCTGTGTTCTTAGGCTGATTACTTAGCCTCTCTGTGTGTTGGTTTTTTATTTTAAAACCGGGATCACGATAGTGTGTACCCTCATAACGATGCTGTGAGAACTCATGGAGTCGGTACTTATAAAGCCCTTTGAACACTATGGCTCACAGTGCTTGATATACACTAGCTATTCATAATGACCTGGTTCTATGTATTTACGGCAGACCTTCAGTTTGTAGCCCCAACAAATGAGAAATAAAATTATTTCAATCAAGCGTTGATTTGTGTGTAGTGAATTGTACATCAAGTAGTTTCCTATTCTGCATGAACATTTTGTCTGGGAGGTAAAAGGTTTTTAGTAGTAAGAAATCTGCCACCTGCTAATTCTGTTTATTCCCTTATTATAAATATAGCAATCCATTTTATCTTAAAGGCACTATAAAAATTACCAGTCATGTGGGAGAGGAGCCCACTCCAGTAATGGTGACATTGAGCCTTTCTAGTCAGTGGGTACTTCCGAGCAGGGATGGTGCTCACGTGGCTGGGAGGGACAGGTGCTCTGACGCCTGGCTTCGGGAGGCCCTGTTATCTGTCGCTCTGGTCTGTGGCCACAGGATGGGGAATACTCGACGGTCTTCTACATTGTGCGCAGCTGAAGAGCAGGGAGGAGAGTTTTGGACTTGGAGTCAGAAGACCTGCATTTGAACCTGGACCTTCTACTTCCCAGCTCCTGACTTGACTTAACCTGAGCCCTAGTATCAGCCTTTGAAAAATGGGGCCTGTCTTAACAGATGGTTGGGAGATTTAGATCTGTGGACACGTGGTAGAGTGTTTCCACATAGAGTAGGGATTCAGAACTTTAATGACGTAACCCTACTCCTTGACCTTGGCACAGCACAAGTCCTTCCAGGAGTCTGAGGATTTGCTTCCCGAATTAGAGATCTGGGCCCCTGTAGCTTGCTCTGTGTCTCTGGATAAGGGGTGACCACTCCAAGGCAACCTGGGGTGTCAGGAGTGGGGATCAGTGGACAGCTGTTTCGGACATATGCTGCCTTCTGGGCAGCCTTGTTTAAGATGAGCAACCTTGTGGCTCAGTCCTGGTTGCCTAGGGATTCTCAGGGCTTGTGCCACACCCACCGCCTCTTAGTCCTCCTGGCTCTAAGCAGGGCTCCGTAGGCAAAATTGTGGGCATTTTCCTCCTCTTGATCCTTATTGGTTTTCTTGGAGGCTAAGCGAGTGGGATGTTGATGGTGGGTCATTTCTCATCCCTTGGATTCATTCTCCTGAGCTATGATGATTGTTTAGGGGGGACACCTTTGCACAGAGCCACTCAACTTTGATCCCCAGGTCTGGTCACCTCTGTCCTTGGGAAGGATGGGGAGTGAAGCAGGCTCTTCTCAGTGACCCAAGCTTTAGTGGCTATTTTAGGTGAGTTCATAGATTCATGGTCAAGGGCCACAGGCTCCCAGGAGAGCACACACTCTGTGAGGACCACTGCATCCCTAAACCCTGGTGGCTTGGGGTCTGCTTCACCGAGGAAGAAGCTCTGTCTCCTTCCTAAGGCCCTGGACCTTCTGCAGCCACGGCTGCACAGTGAGCAAGCTTGGGGGGCTTCCCTCGTGGGCATTCCAGGGACCGCCAGCAGAGCAGAAACGTTCCGCTGAGTGCGGGCAGAATCTGCAGTTGGCTATTTCCAGATTCTTTATTTCTGTTTTTCTTTGTGGCTTTGAGCCGAGGCTTTCTGAAAAGGGAAGCCCTTCCTCACGGAGGTTTTAGTAGCTCAGTTTTTTAATGGAAACGATGGTCACCCAGCCAGCTGCTTCCAGAAATAAGCAGACATTCCCCTTCAAATAGGGAATAGTTACTCAACTAAGATATAACAGTTGGTCATTAAAATTTTGCGGGGACTTAGTACAAAAGTCTCATTTATGACTTCCGGTTAACGCTTACTGAAAATATTTAAAAGCCAAAGGCAACATAGGCTGTTACAAGCCATTATTTTTGAATAGGGCTGGTGGGGGTGGGGCAGATAGCGTGGAGCCCACTGTTCCCCTTTGCTTTTGTGATTCCCTTCATAAGTAACCTGGCAATACCTCTCCAATGCTGTTCTCCTGGGAGGTCGGGTCTCCAGTGGCCTTTCAAGATAACCTGGTAACAGAATGGAAGAGTGTTGAGTGCAACAGGGATGTCTTGTTTCCTTAGCACTGGGTTTTGTTAGAAATCTTCACTATGAACACTCTGTGAATCCTGGAGACAAGCAGGTGTGAAAGCAGGTGTGAATTACTGGGCAGGAGAATGAGTGCATCTGTCTGTCTGTCCATCCGTCCACAATCCCTACGTGAGTTCTGTACGACATGGTGGCAGATTCTAATTTGTCTGGCAGGTTGCCCTTTGGGACGGGTCTCTGGATAATGAACCTGGCTGTCCAGGTGACCCTGGACACTTTTTGGTGGTAGGTCTAAAGCCCTTTGTGGCTCTCACTTGATAGCTACCTGAGTTCCCGACTGTGCAGAGTTAGCAGAAATGGGAAGGAGCCGAGAGCAGGCTTTCAACAAATAGTCCTGGGGAATGTAATAGAATATTAGGCAAACTCCTCCCTCAATCCCTGCCCACACAACTACAGGAACTTAAGCAAGAGAGAAATGATTATTTTTACCTCCATTTCTGCACTGGCAAGGTTGGTGTAGGGAGAAGAGTGTCACAATGGTGCTTTTCAATTAAAGACTATTGTACAATGTTCTTGAGAATGGCTATTGTCTCTCCCTCCTCCCCCCATCGGAAAAGGCTTATATAAAACAGGCACGCTCCTTCTCTAATTGTTGGATTTGCTCCCCCATCCTGACACTGCCGCTTTCCCATCTTGGGCTGATGAGAATGAGAAATTACCACCTTGAATATAAGCAAGTTGAAATTGGAAAGCTGCCCTCTGCCTGATTATATAAGCTTTCAACTACCATACCTGAAATCTCGTGTTTACCTTGCTGAGAATTCTCTTAATGAAGATACACATTTCTAAGCAGCACGGACCCATATGTTTTTATTATGTAAGCTTCAATTATTGTGATGCAACCCATTAAAAAAAAAAAAAGAATGGTGTTGATTAGCACAGCTCTCCTTTGGCTTTCTGGGTCAGAGAATGATTAGAGGTACACCTGCAGAGCCCCCTAGAGCTCTCCCCCTGGAACTTGACTGCTTGATGCTTCAGCACCAACATCTTCTCCCTGGGGATGTGCAGGTGCACCCTGGGTCTGTTGTCGCCACCACTCTCCAGGTTGCAGAGAGCAGGTGTCTGTGAAGGCCTGAGAGAGTGCTCATGTGATTCAGAGGCATGTCCGGGAATGCAACCACAGTTGATTGTGATAGGCTTTGCGGTTTGGCCATCTTGTTTCCCAGAGTGCAGCTGGCGTGGCCTTTGGAGTGGACTTTGTCTTGTTTTGCATAACGTATGCGCTGGTTTCTCCTTGTGGCTCATCGCTCTGTCCTCTTCCCAAAGCCAGACTTGTGTGACGTGCACAGCTCGGCACGCTATGTGGTCCATTCCGGGTTTCCAGCCTCCTCTGCTGTAGACAGCTGCTTATTTTGTGGTTGGGGTGGGCGCTAGGAGAAAAGACTGAAAGGAAACTCAACCAGTTGAAACAGATCTAGGAGAGCGGCAGATAGGCCTCCACTATCATTATGCAAAACATCGAGGGCCAGACTCACAGTTTATTGTGTGATTTGTGATGGGGCCGTCATGCTGCCTCCCCAGTGTGGTAAATATTATGTCGGCTGGGAGGCTTAACATGCCAACAGCAGGTTTTCCGCCAGCCCAAGGGAGGATATCTTTTGGAGACAAAACCATAAATTAGCACCTTCGCTTTACCTTGGCTAATGCGTGGAGATGTATAGAAATCGAAAAGGCCGAAAGCAGTTCTGTAGCTCTGCTGCTGGTGGTGGGTGGGAGCAGGGAGGGAGGTCCTCCTCACTGCACAGGGGCTCAGGTGGTGTGTGGATCCAGCAGGACTCGGGCTAAAAGCAAGTGCAGCCCCATGAACCTTCTGAGATGTGCAGGTGGGACGGGTTGTCCAATCGGCGTATCTGTCCCTGTGTCCCAACCTTGGCTGTGGCTTGTGTTCTTAGGTCTCTTCAAAAATAACTTCGCCAAAACTCTGCCCTTGTTGCTTTCATCTTAGGCAAAATCAGGGCACAGGAGTAAGTAATTTCCCCAAACGTGCAGTCCCACCCTCCAGAGCTAGACCACATTAGCTAGCAGGGGTGAGCAGGTGAGCAGTCCGGAAGAGTTTATTTTTGGAGATAATGATTATAAGCAACTATAAATAAAAATAATGTTTTGGTGAATGCAGGGGGAATAATCATTAATTTCTGTCTTTTAAAATATTCCTCCCCCCCTTTTTTTAAAAAACAGACTGTGTTTCCTAAAAGACATCGTACCTATTCTTAATGGGGTGAGCAGATAAAAATACATACGTCTGTATTTCTCTGTCTTCTGATACTTCTGATTCCACTGGGGAACGCTTTTGTCATTTAAGTACTAAAGCAGCAATTAAAGACACAGTGAGGACTCCTGGCACCGAAGGCTGTTCGGGAGACCACTCCGTGTGACAAAGGACATATTTTAGCTCCCCAAAAAGGGAGCTGAGTGTTCTCGTGTTCAGGTCTGTCGCCTCTGTGACTGCTTTTTTCTTTGCATTGGGGGAGCTGAGCTCTGATGGTCACGGTGCTCTGCTCAGGTCTGTCACCTCCTGGTTGGTCATTAATTTTCTTCTTGCCTCCCTCTGCTGGCCCCTGACTTCACGGGGCCATGCTTCACCAACCCTGGCAGGGTGTCACGGTCAGATCTGCAAGACCTCTGTGAGGGTGTGCTTCCCGAAGTCAAAACCCTGGTCACTCCCAGGTAGGACTCTTGTGCCAGCCTTATGCCATGGGCACTGTCTGTACCCTTCTGCCAGCCCCTTCCTTTGTTGGCTTCCCTCCATCCTCGTTCCGGGGATACAGCTGAGTTCCCCGCCTCCTACAGGGTAGAGGGATCCAGTCCCACCTGTGACCATGGACTGTATGTTAATTCTTGCCCTCCTGGATCCTGCTATATTTTATTTATTTATGTAAGTGGGGTCTTATATTCTATTTAGACATTTGCTCTCTGGAATTCAGAGGGCAGTAGGGCCATTGTCAAACATTTTCTCTATCTCAGATGTTAGACTAAAACTGGGGTATATTTTCTCCCTTAGATAAAGAAAGATGTGATGTGAGGTTCGGAGATGGTGACTTCGACTGTTTATCCTTTGGTTGGAAGTGGACTTGGAAGGTGAATGATAGGAATGTGTTTCCGAAGGAGGAAATGGGATGTGTTGGTTCCCTGGGGCTCTGCTGAGACGCATGACTGTGGACTGGGTGGCTTAGAAAAACAGATTTATCTTCTGGAAGTCCTGGACCCGGGAGTCTGAAATCAGGATGTCGGCAGAACCATGCTTCTTCTGAGACTCTGGGTAGAATCCTTTCATGCTTCTTTGTAGCTTCTGATGGTGACCCTTGATCACCTACCCAGCGGTAGCCTTTGCACCGCTCCCATATGTGACTCTGAGATCACATGGCATTTTCCTTCCGTGTCTCTCTCCTAGAAGGACAGCATTCATATTGGGTTAGGACCTACTGTAATGACCTCGTCTTATCTTACTTAACTACATCTGCTAAGACCTTGTTGCAAGTAGGGTCACGTTCACAGATACCAGCAATTAGGACTTCCACACAGTCCTTTTGGGGGGACAACATTCAACCCATCATATCTGGAGAGAAAAAGGGCAAAGGACCCTAAAAACGGTCTGAGGGTACAAAAAGGGAAAAAAAAAAAAGGAAAAGACAGATTCTTTGCCCTCTTTAGGGTTTTGGGTTGGGTAGGAAGATTATGGAATGTTGTTGGCTGTGTGTCATTCTTTGCAGAAATGCTGCCCTGTGACTACCCCTATTTCCTTTCTCAGTAAGTGAGGGGATAACTGTGTTTCTGTCTGTGACATGGTGGTGAGGCTGTAGAGGAGTGAGTCTGATTGCATTAAGGAATAGCTTGGAATAAACCCTTTCCCGGTTCTGGGCACAGTTGAGCGCAGGGATTGGCCTGGGTGAGTATAGCATCTGATTAAGGGAAATGCGTGTTAAAAAGAAAAAAAAAAAAAAAGCAACCAACCCAAAAACCTAGACATACATGTGGTTGAGCATTTTGTGTGTATGTATTTAGAATGTGTGTAGTATCTCTCTCCTGCTCCTTCCACCTGGGACTCCTTAACAGGAATTAGGCCCAGTAAAATGTCCAGCTGGCCCTGTCCCCTCCCTGAAGCCCTGTTGGATTTGGTGAGACTGGAAGAGAATGTCATCACTGTGCCAGCCAGCCCAAGATTTGGCCAGGTGTCTTATAGGCCAGGACCAGACACCTGTGTTCTAATCTGATTCATGCCCATGTTTTTTTGGTGGGGGTGGGAGCTGTCTGCTGTCTGACTCTTGGAGTCCTCAGCATTGGCTCTTTTTAAGAGACTTGAGCTTGGTCTCTGCCAAAATAATGAACTCGGACAACTTCTTTCAGTGCCGTGAGCAACACTGACTCTGGTAAGGTTCTCGGCCCTCACGGAGTTTATATATCCTAGTGGTAGGGATGGCATGTTTATATCTTTTGCACTAATGACTCATTCCTTAGACTCTCTCGGGTCCTGGGCCAGGCAGCGGCTCTGTCCTCTGGGAGCCCTGCAGCTGGTCCAGCTGTATCCGCCGTCCCCTGTGGGACAATGAAATCTCCGCCATAGAAGCCAAGTGTTGGGTCACGGTGGGAGGTGGTGCTGGAGATGGGCCTGGGTAGAAGAGGAGAATGTTTGTGGTTGCGGATGTAATTTTGTCAACCTTGGACAGAGGAGATCCAAGCGAATAAGATGTCAGGCTAACGTGGCAAGCGTCTGGCTAGGGGAGCCTCTGTAGGTGGGATGGGACTGGGAAGCCTATGACCGAGAACGGGCAAGCTGGGAACACGGGCACAGCCACATACAGGGGCATGTCGGAGCCAGCACCAGAAGCTGCGCTCCAGCCAGCGGTGTGGGGGCTGTCTGCACCGCTCTTGGCAAGGCTTATTTATATCCCTTCCCCCAGCTTTGAAGCGGTGCCCTAAAATGCTGCGCGAGGCCGCTCTGACAGCATATAGAAGGAAGCGGCATTGGGCATCTTCAGACCCAGGTAGAAGCAAGCGTGGCTGCATGGCATGACATAGCCAAGGGCCTGAAGGCCGCTGGCTGTCCCAGGACGCTGTGCTCACCGGGATGGGGCAGCGGAGGTGCTGGAGGTTGTAGGGCGGGAGCTGTAGCATCCGGGCACAGTGGCACCTCTGTGTTCAACCTCTCTTTTGAGTTCTCTTCAAATGAGATTTCTGCAAGATGAGCTAAAATTAGGAAAGGTCCTATCGTATTTGACTTCTTCTTCTTCTTTTTTTTTTTTTTTTTCAAACCCTTTAGCTTGGCCTCGGATGTATCAGTTCTGGATAACTTTAAAGCTGGTAACAGGACAAACTGTGTTCACACACAGGAAATGTCTCCAAACAGAAAGTGGGTGTGCAGTTTACAGTTTGAAAATTGGATGGAGGCCATTCAAGATTCCCCCTCCTGTTCTCCTTGAGAAGGACTTGGCAAAATGCTGAGAGGGGCATTCCTCCTTGGAATAATCATAAGGGGCCAGAGGGAAGCCATCTTCTGAGCAGAGCTAACCGGCGACTGGGATGGGGGGCTGGGAGGCGCGTGGGGCATTTACTGAGCTGCGTGCCCTTCCACTTCACATCCTGTATACAGGGCATGTGGAGTCTGGCCAGAACGCCTCTGGCCCGTTGACCCACACCTGTTGCCCACAGGTAGCCAATCCGAATACAGGCCAAGACAGCTCAGGAGCCCTGTGTGGCCTCATCACTCTACTGTTAACTTGAACTTCAAGTTCTTGCTTGTTGCTTTTGTTTTAATATAGAGGCCTTACTGGTTTACTTATTACACAAGAACTATATGTGTTGGACGCCTGGGTGGCTCAGTTGGTTGGACGACTGCCTTCGGCTCAGGTCATGATCCCGGAGACCCGGGATTGAGTCCCGCATCAGGCTCCCAGCTCCACGGGGAGTCTGCTTCTCCCTCTGACCTTCTCCTCGCTCATGCTCTCTCACTGCCTCTCTCTCAAATAAATAAATAAAATCTTAAAAAAAAAAAAAAGAACTACATGTGTTGAAAATTTGGAAAATATAGATAAACACAGATACAATTAGAAAAGAAGAAGAAGAAGCATCATCCATGATGCCAGGACCTGGAGATACACTCTCAAATTTTGGAGCCTGTGCTTTCCATCTCTCTGGGTTGACCCTGCACTTCTTTGTGACTTTGGGGACAGAGTACAGGTGACCCTTAAACAGTGTGGGGTTTGAGGGCATCAACACGCACCTACCTTCCCCACTATGGAAAACCTGTGTATAATTTCTGACTCCCTCAGAACTTAACCACTCATAGTCTACTCTTGACCGGAAGGAAACCTTACCGATCACTTAGACCGTTGGTTAACATATATTTTGTATGTTATATGTATTACAGTGTATTCTTAAAATCAAGTAAGCTAGAGGAAAGAAAAGGTTATTAAGAAAATCATAAGTAAGAGAAAATACATTTACAGTCCTGCACTTTCTTTATGGGAAAAAAAAATCTGTAGATAAGGGGACCCGTGCAGTTCAGACCTGTGTTGTTCAAGAGGCAACTGTAGTAGAGGCTGTCGGCTTTGTGAGTCCATGTCTACTCTGTCTTAATCTCGTGTGGCTTTGGGCCAATGACTTTACCTCTCCATTGTAGCCCTAAGATTGGCATGGTGTTCACACCTATTTCATACTAAATGGGGTAATCCAGAGTGCTTAGCCTGTTCCTCTGCAGTGTGGTACTGTTGTTACAAATTATTATTCTTCTGTAATAAAATCAGATCACACTGATTCCTATTCTATCAGAATCTTACTCTTTCCCTTAAACCATTGGGACTATTTTTCTGTAAAATCAGATGTTCATCTTTGGTGTCATGGTAATAAAGGAAAATGACCCTACTCTTTCTGTAAAAACGATACCTATTCATTATAAAGAATTTTGTTTATTTATTACTTTATTTTATTTTTAAAGATTTTATTTATTTTTTGAGTGCATGAGTGGGGGGAGGGGCAGAGGGAAAGAGAATCTCAAGAAGACTCCCTGCTTAGCTCAGAGCCTGATGCAGGGCTCAATCCCAGGACCCTGAGACCTGAGTCGAAATCAAGAGTCAGATATTTAGCTGCCCAGGTGCTCCCACTGTGAAGAATTTTAAAATGAAGAGAAGTCCAGATAAAAAGATTTTAAGAAATTCCAGAATTACTATTCAGATATAACTGACTGGTGTTTGAGGGGTGATAGTTAATTACCTTCCTCTGTTTCCCCTCTCCCACCAATTAATAATTGTATAGTAACATGTTAACCAGCCACAGGGGTATACAAATATCAGCTTGGAGATTGTATGGAGAAATTTAGAGTTTGAGTGACAAAACTCAGTTTGTGGCCAGATTTGCACTCCTCGTTACTTAGCTCATGGTCAGAATGATAGGCTGTCTGCCTCTGCAGGGGTGCACCTGCTTAGGTAAGCTTACCTCCTGGAGGGGCCAAGAATGTGTGTATCGTGAGGACTGCTCACGGTAGGGGGTGAAGAGGAAGAGGTTGGGGCAATCTTCTAGGCTTCCTTTCACAACTTGACAGATCAGATAAGTCTCTCTAGACACCTTTGGGGAGGACGAAGTGAGGAAGTCAGAAGAGCAGATGGTTTTTCTTTGTTTCTTCCAGAAAGGAGAGGGCCCTCCTCTAGTATGGATCAAGGCGTGGGTTTTGAGAAGAGGAAAGAGTAACTCGCCCTTAGAATTATCATTAACAGTATATCATTTCAGAGTTCTTTCTATTCTTCCATGGAAAATTGGCGGGCTGGCTAGATATGCTTTGTAAAATCTATGTTCTTGAAATACGAAGTAGAGAATTTAACTTTGCTCAAATTTAACAGAAGACTTAATTAAAACTCAGAAGTCCCTGCCTTCTACCCTTGAATGTTGCTGTAGAAGGGTCCAAGGCCATCCTGCTTTGTCTTCCTGTGTACATTATGTGCTCATAGGTAAGGTGCCCGAGGAACTCTTTCTTGGTATCTGACATAGAATTTAGCCACGTTTATTACTGCCGCATGAAGTGTGTCATATTTTTGTGGCACTCGGTGTTATCTTTCAGTCCACAGATTCAATTCTTTATTAGTCTCAGGAGAATTTTCTTATATCATCTTGTTGACCTTTCTTGGTTCTCTGCCCTGAGTTTTCTGCTATAAGGACACCAGTTATTTGTATGTTGGATTGTCTTTGAACTCCATACTTGTTTGTTTTTCTTTGATTTCTTGGATCCGTTGTTTTTATCGATATTCACTGTTTTTATTTTAGCTTTCCTGTAGTCAGTGAATTGATGCGAAGCCATCTTTCTTTGGTTTGCTGTAGATTTTACTTTATGTTACTTTTCTAATGTTTATTTGGCCGCCAATTAATTTCATTAGGTCTACAATCTCATTCTTTTTTGTTTGTTTGTTTTATTAATGTTGCCTTTGAGTTCTCACTTTATTGTACTCATATTCATATTAAGTTCTATGACTCCCAAGATCTTTTGAGGGGAATTCTCTTCTCGGATTCTGTTTTCCTTTAGGCCGAATTTTTTGTCTTTGATACAATGTTTCATTTGTTCTTTCCTCCAGGATTCTGTGTTTGTAGAGGCCAGGCCTTTTTGTTTGCTTTTTTTTTTCACTCTGTTCTTGCCTGAGTGTGTCTATGCAAATCTCTCCTGTTCCGGATGTGGGTGATTTCTTGATCTGAAGCTTCTCTTTTTTGCCCCCTTACTATGGAGTTGAAGAATGATGGCTGGCTTTCTGTTCGTTTGATGGCCACACTTTCTGCACCCTGAGGGCCTACTGAGCATACAGGGCTGGCTAAGCCATAGCAGGTGGTGTGTGGGGTGCTGACTAGTTGTGGCTAGAAGATTGGCTTGATGGTTTTTACTTCTGGGTTGTTTTAAAGGTTATTTTAGGTGGGTCCTGCCTTCCCATGTGGGAGTACACACTGCCTGCCCTTGGGCAGTATTCTCTGGCCTCGGATCAGCCCCGGATTTCCATGTGTACTCCTGGAGCCTTCACTTTCCTTCCAGCAGAAGTAATCAGCACCATGGTTCATGGCCTCTTCATCCTTTTCTCCCTAGTGGATGTTTTCACTACTCCCCAGTCAGAAAAAAGGAATATATTGATAACTACTCATGCTTTTCTCCAGATTTGGTGATATTAATGAAAACTCTCCAGATTTTTATTTAGCCACTGGTTCACCATCCTGAGGGGGGTGGACACAGGATTATGAGCCTTGCTATGCCATACCATTCTGTTCTAGAATCTTCTTTTACTTTCCCTAGCAGGCAGTATTTGAATTTTAAGACATTGGGTTGCTTTTTTTTCTTTTTTTTTTTTTTTTGGACTGGTACTTTAAACTTGTCTGCTTTAAAAATGTTTTTGGTTAAGTTTTGAAAGAGTGAGATTTTGTGCAGAAGTTTGTACCATTTTAATTGAGAAGTACCTCCTATCACTTTAAATGTTTGGATAATATTCTATTGAATCTCATTCCCATATATCTGTTGATAGGTTCTTTACAGCTTTGTTTTGCCAAAATAAATCCAGATTTCCTCATTACTTTTCTGTTTTGCTTTTTAGAATTGTAGTATAGGGTGATGAGATTAAGGGGATGATCACAACTGTGGAGACCGAACTGTCATTTTCTGAGGGTCTTAACCTTTGCCAACGGCATGTAAATAGTCTGATTCGATTCTCACAACAACCTTGTGAGTTAAACCGCATTGTTTCTGTTTTCCAGATCAACAGATGGGGACTCAGAGAAGTTGAATACCTTGCCCAGAGTGACACCAGTAGTGTTTGATCCTGGGTCTCTCCACTTTGCCTTGCTCCGAAATCCCTTTTCTTTCCTCAAACCACACCTCGTAAAGAAATCACAGCCGGGTGGAATGCTTAAGCATGCTTTTTTCGTATCATATAAACATGTTACTACTTGTAAGAGAACACTGTTCTTTTTTTCTTTGTTTCTTTGTTTTTTTTAAACGCGTAGGGAGTGTTGAACACAACTTCACTGGGGCCAGAGAACCATGTTATCTGTCTCCTTTTGCTGTGAGTACAAAATGGCATTTGCAGGAGATGTGAGCTCTGAAAATGAGGCTTTGTACATTCCATGCCCTGTCACAGGGCCCCTGCTCTGGGCGTGTTGTTACCTGTGTGCTCAGTCCTCGACTGCATTTCTTGCTCTGAACAGCCAGACACTCAAAAACAAGGGCCATTGTGTAATAATCCGGCCCTCACAGCCCCCACAAAATTACAGACTGCTCCATGCCAGGGTGAACAGACACTCTAATTAATGTTTACTTCTTCACGGAATGGTCATTTTTCAAGACCTTTATACAAAAGCACATGTCCCCTCTTCAAAAAGTATTCCGCAGGACTCACCGAGAATAACATTTTGATATTTACTGAAAGACTCCTGATTGGGAGATCATTTATTTACTCTGGGTCTCTGTTTTATTGTCCAAAGTGAAAACAACAATGCCTGTCCTGCGCGTGTGGAATGCTGGCCGAGTGTCAAAGTGTTGTCGTGGGTTACGTCATTTTAGCCGTACGGCAGCCCAGGGAGAGCACTGGGGCACTTGTGACCCACTTTTACGTTTAACTCTTTATTGTAAGTTCTCAAGCAGGGCAGAAAAATAGAAATTATAGTGCAGTGAGTAGCCATGTACTTACCAGGTAGAATCGAGCAGTTGAACAGTTTGTGGACCAACACACGCGCGTGCACACACACACACACACACATATACCTTTTTTAACCACCTTAAAGGAAACTATAGGAAGGAGGACATGTCACACCTAACTATTTCATTATGGCTCTTCATAACATATGATCATTTCCTTATAAAGCCACAGCCCTATTCCCACTCCTAACAAGGCAACTATTCCCTCATTTGAACTAATACCTGCCACATATTCAACTCTCTTCAGGTGTTCCTAAAATTTCGCCATTGGTGTTGCTGTTGACATCCATACCTGTCCCTAGCTCAATCTCCAGAACATTCTACTTATTTTTTATGCAGCCAAAACTAGTGAAAGAGCCTGCATTTCATTTGTTAGATGACTTTTAGTCTCTCTGTTTCTTCTTCTGTTTTTTTTTTTTAAATTTTTTTTTATTGTGGTAAAAAACACATAACATGGAATTTAGCATCTTTAACATTTTAAAAAAGATTTATTTGAGAGAGAGAGAGAGTGGGAGGAAGAGGCAGAGGCAGAGGCAGAGGGAAAGTCTTAAGCAGGCTTTGTGCTGAGCGCAGAGTCTGATGCAGGGCTCGGTCCCAGGACCCTGAGATCACGACCTGAGCCGAGACTGAGAGTTGGACGCTTACCCCACAGTGCCACCCAGGCACCCATAGCAACTTTAACATTTTTAAGTGTACAGTTCACTGACATGAACTACATTTATATTGTTGTGCCACCGTCACCCCTGGCCATCTCCTGAACTCTTTCCGTCTTGAAAAACTGAAACTCTGTACCTGCTAAACAAAAACTCCATTCCTTTCTTCCCTCCGGCCTCTGGCAGCCACCCTTCTGCCCGCTGACTCCATGGATTTGACCCCTCTGGATGCCCCATGTCCGTGGGATCATGCAGTGTTTGTTCTCTTCTGTCTGGTTTGTTTCACTGGGCATCATGTCTTCAAGGTTCATCTGTGTTGTGGCCTGTACCACAATTACCTTCCTTTTCAGGGCTGAGTAATACTCCATCGTATGCAGGTACCACGTTTGGCTTTTCCATTCATCTGTTGATAGATGCTGGGTTGCTTCCCCATTTCAGCTATGATGAAGTCATGCTGTTGTGAATGTGAGCATCCACCTTTCAGCCTCTTTTAATCTAGAATAGTTCCTCCCCTTTTTCCTACTGTGTCAGCTTTCTGAAGATGATGTCATCTTTGAAGATGTTGTCATTTTATGGAACATTCCTTGGAATGTCCCTTGTTTTGAATTTATCTGGTTAATCCCAGATGGTCTGATTGGAAGTTCATTTTTTCTTGACTGGATTTGTTTTGTTTGATCACACTGGAGAAAGGCTAAGGCACTCCTTTAAGTACTTCAGGTTAGACGTCTGGCTGATCCCTGTTTGTGATGCTGAGGGTGACCGCTGGGTTGATGCGGGCCGTGATGACCAGGCCTCTCCGTGTGAAAGGGACATTCACTCCCTTGACATTGGCATGTGAATCTCTATTGTTACCCTTTTAATAGATGAGGCTATTGCCGAAATTCTGAGTAGGTGGTAACTTGCTCACCAATAATCATCATCTCTCCTGTTAAGAGTAGTTTGTGACACATATTATCTCATTTAATTCTTCAGGTTGTCCCCCATTTTGCAACTCAGTGTTGGAGCCCCTACTTGCCCTCCTGTAATGAAGACACTTTGCAGACCCCTCCCCTTCCTGCTTTCCTTTTCTTTTACTCCTCCCTGCCCTTGGTGGGTCATGCCTTTCCCAGCCAGGCTAGGCTAGCTGGTTTGATGTGGGCACTGTCTGTCCAGTTTCTGTGTCCACGGTGGGGAGGACTTGGCTCTGGAGCCAGGCTGCCTGCATTCCAACGCTGGCTCTAGCTCTCGTGGATGACTCCGGGTGGGTTCCTCCTCCTCGGGACTTCACTGTCCTCATCTGTCACTTGGCGGTCATGAGTGCCAGCCTCAGAAGGTTCTCATGAGTGTGAGTTACCGCATGTGGAAGGCTTGGTGTGGTTCCCGGTACATAATAAATCCTAGCCTCCTTGCTGTCACCCCTCCCATGGGTCCCTGAAGACACTTCCTCAGGCTTTTTGCCTTGAGGGCTCTGTTGTAATACCCTGTGGAGAAACACACTGCCAGCGGCGGAAAATCTAGAGATAGAGAGTAGTGACGAAAGTTCTAGAGCAGGGACCTGCAAGTGACAGTCTATGGGCCAGATCCTCCTTGTGGGCTGTTTTTTACATCCCGCTGTACTGGAACACAGCCATGCTGGTTCATTTATGGATCCCTGTTTACGACCACTTTGGCATGATGACAGTAGAGCTGAGTAGTTGTGACAGGGACCACAGAGCCTGTAGAAGCCTAAAAACACTTAACTATCTGGGCTCTTGCAGAAAAAGCTGACAGACCCCTGCCCTGCAATCCTAGAATTCTGAGAGCTGTGGTCTTTAATGGTTGGGACTTGGCTCCTCAGAGAAGATGGTGCTTCTGGTGAATTCCTACCTTCATCTCTCGCCCCCAGGGATGCCAGTTCCCATCTCTGTAGACTTTTTACCCAGAGCCCAAGGCTGACTCCTTCCTCTGGGTAAGTCTCTCCTGAGCTTAGGCTGACCACCTGGGTGCTCACAGATGTTCTCGTAGCTGGGTAACATCTGGGGGTCCTGAAGCTTCCACACTGGAGGTTCCTGTCCTTGGGGTCTTGCCTCCGAGCCAGTCAGTTGAGTTGGCCTGCTTGTGTTTTGCATGGCATCTTCTAGATGAACCCCAGGGAGCTCCTTTGCACCCCCCCGCTCCCACCCGTGGCGACCCCTGTGTGGTTCGCATCTGTGGTAGAGGGGGGTGCGGCCTTCCCTCTCTTTGTATTCCTGGCCCTGGAACCCTAGAACTGCTAATTGTAGATATTGTGCTTCTGCCAATACATTTGGGGTCCTGCTGTTTGACCCAAATGGAACTGATTCAACTCCACTGAATGAGAAACCTCATTTCCATAAGCCACTTCTGCGTTTGGATGGCAACACACCACTTTCCTCAAGTCATTTTCTCTTGTGTGTGCTTTATATTACTTGATTTATTTTCTGGTCTTTCAGATAGTTTTTATTGATCTGAGGCATTAAATTTAATTCTGATGTGGAAGAATCTTTTCTTCTATGTTGTACTGCCTCCTAACCACTTAAATCACTTATTTAACATTTTTAATTAATTTGGCATGAAGCCTCTGAAAGCGATGATGGCATTTCTCCTTGTATATATTTTTAAATTTTGATAACCAAGCCCTGCTGTCTTCTCCCTCTCTTTCCCTTCAGAAATTGAGGATACTAGTATTCTGTGACACCCATATTAATCAAAACCAGTTTAATGAGTATCTGTGATTTGCCAGGTCCTCTTCTAGGGCTGGGGACAGGGCGTTTACCAATATGCATGGAAATCTCCACTCTCAGGGAGCTTTACATGGCCGTGCTTTTCCCAAAACCTTTGCAAATGACATCAGAGCAATGGCTGAGATTCTTGGCTGAGTGAGTATGTATAGCTGAATGTGAAAGGTCCCTTCGTGGGGCCCAGGAGGAGGAGGACATTGGGGTGGACCCCACAGAAAAGGCAGGGTCATCAGCAGAGGGGAAGATGTGCTGTGGGAAGAGGAGGGGTGATAACTGAGGGTAGGGCTCCGGCCAAGGCAGACAGGGGAAAGAAGGGGGCCTCACTAGATGGAGGTGGCAGTTAGGTCAGGAAAGGCCTGGAATTCTAGACTCAGTCTAGTAGGCAAGAAGGAGTCATTTTAGGGTTTTGCAAAAAGTGGTGGGACCTGTAGGACGAGGGTAGCTCCGTGAGCCTCAAAGGAACCAGAGACCCATAGTCATGTCTGAGTTCGCAGCCGGAAGCTAGGGAGGAAGGTGTGTGGCTGGGCCACCTCCCCATCCTCTATGCATGAGGTGACAGGGCCACACAGAGACTGTCTTGTCCCAGAGCTTGACTGAAACACAGAAACTATGCTGAGAAAATGGGGCACAATCTAGCAGCCCAGAAATGAAACCAGTGTCATGTGAGATCTTAAGCGGGGTATGGGTTGGGACCTTTTCAATCGGCTGCACGACTCCTAGTCCTGGGTCGTAAGCCAGAGGGATCGGAGGAAAGTAGCTCACTGGGTGTTTGTAGGACATGGTTTTACCTCTTGGTCTTCTAAATATCGGCTTCCACAGTTCAGAG
This sequence comes from Mellivora capensis, assembly GCA_004024625.1. Classification (NCBI taxonomy): domain Eukaryota; kingdom Metazoa; phylum Chordata; class Mammalia; order Carnivora; family Mustelidae; genus Mellivora; species Mellivora capensis. Next base: position 17,822 of record PISX010002662.1, on the reverse strand, counting down.
ATGAAATGATGGAACTTCTTGAAGCTTCTGTTGAATCTCTTAAATGTTAAGTGTTCAGAATGACATTTTGACAGGGATAGATCAAACACTCGGTTATGTTTTAAAACCAGACTCTAGTTTTGTGTCAAAGCATCCAGAATTGTCACCTTCTCGCCGCCTTCCTTACAACTCAGAGTGTGGGTTTTCATGTCCAGGAAAACCCTCATTCACCACCCCCCAGACGAAGAAATACGTGTCATCACTGAAAAAAGACCCACGCTTCACCGGAAGGAGAGAAACGTTACATTGCGTGGTGATTTTATCATTTTTTTTCTCACCTTTAGGAAGTAAGAATTGAGACTCTTTTCCTCATCAGCGTGTTCTGTGTCTCTCGTGAGCAGTTGTGTTCTTTCTTCCTGAAATAGCTATTCTCAGGCATAATTACCGCGTAAGTATAGAGTAGGATATGTGACTCTGTTTGGAAAATCTGCCTGTGACGTGTACCTGTGCTGTTGAACACGGGCTTTTACTCACATGCAGTGAGTTGGGCAGCCGCGTGTCCAGAGGCAATCATGTAATTTGATAGGGCTGCTGTTAACACAGAATTGCTGTTAGCATAAGGGTTCTACTAAAATATTTATTGCTTGTCCCTAAGCTGGGTGATGCAGGTACATTATGTATCACCACTTATGCTGGGATATGCTTGGTTTCTATCACTTATTTTGTCTGCCTTTTTTTTTAAAGCCACCATCTGCATTTTCCACTTTGAAGTACATTAGTTACTATGGAAACAGTGATGTCACTGGTGGGGGTGAGGGTTAGTAACATACAGGAGGACAGTAGGAAATCATTTTATTTAATGGGTTGAAATTTATACGGCGCTTGGGGAAAATTATAGGTATGTTTGGGAGAATGGTGTGCTTATACAATTATAGCTAGCCTGATGTGTGTGCATGTAACAAAAGTCAGCATTTGTGTGTTTTTTTTCTTTTTAGGTTGCAAACAAGCACATGCCGGAAAATTAAGATAAATATACAAAGGGAAGAAAAAGGAAGGCCAGGGGGCTGCCCAAGGTTCATGGCTCAGGCAGATGCATAGAGTTCCCTTTGTAGGTGTGGTTTATTTAAGTAACGGCACATTTTTCCTTGTCTAAAAGTACTGTTTAGGATAAGTCTTTGGCTCTCTGAGTGACACTTGTGTTCTGGGCAGTGGTGGATTAGTTCTTATGTGGTGCTGGATGCTTAACAAGATCCCTTGAAAAGGTATGGATGTCCCAGAAGCTTCCATCTTGTGCCTGACAGGAGAGCCGGCATCTGGAGTCTGAGGGAGGGCCCCCGGATCCCTTTAATAGATAGTGGCCAGGGCGCTGTACAGAGTGTGAATGAAGCTGGCCCGTATTGTCCTTCAAAACTGCCCTCTCTCTTTTTCTTTTTAAACTTAATTTTGAGATAATTGTATATTCCCATGCACATGTAAGAAATACTACAGATGGACACCCGTCTCAGGGATAACATTGTGCACAACTCTAGTATGTTACACAGTCAGGAAATTGACATGGATCCAGTCTGCCAGCAGATTCCTGCAGGTTTACATGCATTCCTTTGCATCTGTGTGTATTTTGTCTTTGTTGTTTCATCTCACGGGTAGATTTCATATGACTGCCCCAGAATCAAGGTATAGAACGGCTTCTACCTCCTGGATCTCTCCTGCTTGCCCTGGTGTGGTTGTACCCTTCCCTGCCCCCAACCTTAGGCCGTCACTGATCTGTCTTCCATCTGGGTCATGCTGTCATGTGAAGAATGTTATGAATGTGGAATCATTTCTGCAATCCTTGAGGTTGATTTTTTTTTTTCATTCAGCAGAGACCACCTAGTTGTTCATGTATCCTAGATCCCTAGGATTGCTAGGTGATATCACTGAGGGATGTTTAATGGTGTGGATATACTACGCTTATTTAAACAAACACTCCTTGAAGGACATTAGGTTGTACTTATCTTTGCAAAGAGAAGGTCCTTGGGAGAGAGTTTGAAGGGGTCCCAACAGCGTGCCATCGGTGAGCACTTCAAAAAGATCCAGTCTCTGACTTGCTTTCTTTTTTCCGGAGTTTCACAGCAGGGCTCCTTCCAGAAGCAGGAAAATTTTCCAGATTATTTAGAAAGAAGGCAGGCAGGCAGTGGAGAGAGCTCACGGCAGCCCAGGGGAGCTGGCTGGCCAGCTGACGTGTCTCCTTTCAAGGCTGGGCCTGGGTATCAGATATATTTAGTTTTGTTTGCAGAGGGGAGCAGAAGCACTGGGTGCTCAGAGACCTGCACTGAAACAGCTTTATTTCTCTTCTGGGAGTTGATGGAAGAAGCTACTTTCTGTTTTGGATAAAAGGAGGTGTAACATCAGCGGCTCAGCCTTCTTATCCCCCCTCCCTCAATTCATTTTGGGAAAAATCAAAACCTAAACTCTTTTTCTGGGACAGATCCTGGGTTTCATTTGATTTTCATTTAGAAAAGTGTTGCACTTGGCCTTTAAAAAAAAAAAATGTTCAGGGATGGTTTTGCCAGTCACGTGACAATTTAAACACCAAATTCCTTCTCGGAGTGCCTACTATGGGGCTGCATTTCTGGTCCGAGGTTCATCGGAAAAGGCCCAGGCTGCTGGACCCCACGATCTGATGCTGTGCTTCCCCACCCAGAGACTTTTCTTTACCTTGTGTTTTATGCAACCAGCAGACTTTCCCCTTATCCTTTGCCATTCAAGCTATGGACCTAAAGAAAGGAAGTGGTTTTAGCGTTGGGACTGGAGGTTTAAAAGCCAGGAGAAACCTAGTGTATCGGATCAGAAGCTTCTAGTACCAACCCTTGTTGGTCAGAGAGTCGACACAGGACTTTCTCTTTGGGCTGATACAAATCCCTGTGGAAAGAGTTGTCCTACGTGGGAAACAGAAACATGGGCCTTTGGCTCAGACTTCAGGAGACCGTTTCCTTAGCATAAAGCAGTGTGATTTCTTTGTCTGGCAACCTCATCATCATTTTCTAGCACTAACCCGGGGTGTCATGCTCGAGTAGGGTCACCCTGTGCCCTCGCCATCAGCACCTTTCCCGCCTTTCCCTGGCCAGGTCAGTTGCCTTTCTCTTGGGGCCTCCTTTGCACTTGTCCCTGTTCTGACACCAAACCCTTGAAATCACTGTGTTGAAGGACAAGCAACTTAATTCTAAAGCAGCCTGGGATGCCGGCTTGTGTGCGGCAGCATCTTACCCAAGGACAATCCTCTGTTGCCTGCAAGGAAGGTAGTGCCTTCAGGCATTATGCTGTATGAGAATCGCTTAGCCCAAGATCAGGCTTAGCGTTGGAGAGGTACGTGTCCAGGAAGATGGCGCATGCGGTTGGACGCTTGGAGATGGGGTGGGAAGTTCACACCTCCCTTCTTCTTTCTTCTTCTTCTTCTTCTTCTTCTTCTTCTCCTTCTTCTTCTTTTTTAAGATCTATTTATTTATTTGATGGAGAGAGAGACAACGAGATAGGGAGCACAAGCTGGGGGAGTGGGAGAGGGAGAAGCAGGCTTCCCACAGAGCAGGGAGCCCGATGTGGGGCTCGATCCCAGGACCCTGAGATCACGACCTGAGCTGAAGGCAGAGGCTTAACCCACTGAGCCACCCAGGTGCCCCATTCACCCTTTTTAAGTAACGCATTGTCGAAGGTGTGCATTTGCTTTTCTCTGTTCACAGCACCCACTGCAGGGTTGAGGCCATGGAGCATTTGGTAAGTATCTGCTGAAGGAATGAATGATCAAGTAGAGAGACGTGAACTTCACTAATATGGGATGGATGGGGGCACTTCCACTCTCCCCTCCCCCGGCCACCCTTACATTGACTTTTCAGCCCTCCTCCTATTTGACCAAATATATGCAAAAAGTGTAACTCCATCTAAGCTAGTCAATGATGGCCCAGAAAGAAGTGGAATTTTCTTTGCGATCAGGTGTCACCTGGTGTCCTAACGAGTGGTACTGCCATCTGGTTCTTTAAGAAGTTGGGTGGGCTGCCCTCCTAGCGCCTGGCGTGTAAGGGAAAACAGCATGTGGGCCACGAGCCACAGTGCGGCCCAGGCTGGCGCCGTCTTCTGTAAGTGGGCGAGTGGTGGAGACCTGGGAAGGAGCCAGGCGCTCGAGCCGTTGGATTCCAGGCCTGTCTATCAGAGCATCTTAATCCTCAGGTTGCCAAAATGCTTTGAGGCAGGTGGGTAATAAAATGACTCCCTCTTCCTACCCGCCCCCCTCCCTCATGTTGGTGGTCATGGAGGTGGTGTTAGGAGCAGGCAGTAATGGCCTGGGTTTCCCTTCCACCACCACCTGGAATGCTTACTTTGTGAAATTGGCTTATCCTGAAAATGAAGAGGGAACCGGGGTACCGAGACTCTAGCCAGTTTCTTCCCTCTTTCCGTTTTGCCCTTTCGTTCCATCAGCTGGGCATCAGAAGGAAGTTCAGAAATGCTAGGGTTCACAGTAGGAGAGGCACCTGTTGGGGACCACAGTATATCCCTTCTCTGCCTGGCCTTCTCGCTCGCATGCTGGGGCCGGTGGATGATGGGCTGCCTTGCTTTGGCATGCGGGGGCATTTAGAAACTGCCATGTTGGGGGCTCCTGGGTGACCCAGTGGGTTGAGCGCCTGACACTTGATTTCAGCTCGGGTTGTGGTCTCAGGGTCATGAGATCGAGCCCTGCTTTGGGCTCCGCACTCTGCATGGAGTCTGCTTGAGATTCTTTCCCTCTGCTTTTCCCCTGTGCTCATGCTCTCTCAATAAATCAATACAATCTTAAAAAAAAAAAAAAAGGAGCCACCACGTCTTCAATATTCTATCCCCTTGCATTTTCTTTCATGGACAGTAGGTTCTGTGGGGATTTCCCCTCTCAGTTATTTGTAATTACCTTACTTTATGCCATTATATACTCTTATGAGTTGCCACCGGTTATCAATTCCAGGGTGTGATTTATTGCTCTAAATAATGACTCAGGCGATCTTTTCACACACTGTTCGCACACTCATAATTATTGCATGTGTTCTACTGGCTTGTGTGTAGAAATCTTGGTTCCACTTCTTTTTTTTTTTTTTAAAGATTTTATTTATTTGACAGAGAGAGATCACAATTAGGCAGAGAGGCAGGCAGAGAGAGAGAGAGGAGGAAGCAGGCTCCCCGCTGAGCAGAGAGCCCAATGTGGGACTCGATCCCAGGACCCTGAGATCATGACCTGAGCCGAAAGCCGAGGCTTTAACCCACTGAGCCACCCAGGCGCCCCTCCACCTCTTTTTTAAGCAGAGTCCTATTGGTCATATCCCTGAGAACAGTGCCCGGAGACACCACTTCTATAGCTCTGTATGCTGTGCCAGGAGCTGGGTTAAACGCTGTTCACGTGTCATCCACGTGTGATACACACACAGAAGCCTTGCATAGAGCAGACACTGTAGCGTCACATAAAGTTGCATTAATGATCAAAATTGTCACAATGCATGATAAGAATAGTGATACTACTTAACGCTGTTCTAAGGTTTTTTACATGTATCAATCTGTTTAATTATCTCAAAACCTTGTGTAATCAGTACGACTATTGCCTTTATTTTACAGATGGAGATTTTGATTTCTTTTTTTTTTTTTTAATTTTATTTATTTATTTGGCAGAGAGAGAGAAAGCACAAGCAGGGGGAGTGGCAGGCAAAGGGAGAGGGAGAAGCAGGCTCCCCACTGAGCAGGGAGCCCATTGTGGGACTCGCTCCCAGGACCCTGGGATCATGACCTGAGCTGAAGGCAGATGCTTAACCGACTGAGCCACCCAGGCGCCCCAGATTCTGACTTCTTGCGGGGTCAGGAAATGTTCTCAGCGTCATACAGCTTGAACGGCAGTCCTGGGCACTGAAAGCACACGTTCCCATTCCAGAACCCTTTTTTTTTTTTTTTTAAAGAATAAAAAGCTGTTTTAAAATCGAGAAACCGTTATTAATTTTCTAAAAAAGATTTATTTATTTGAGAGAGAGTGAGAGTGTGAGAGTGTGAGTGGGGGAAGGGGCAGAGGGAGACCCAAGCAGACTTCTTGGTAAGCATAGGGCTCAACGTGGGGCAAGATCCCAGGACCCTGAAATCATGACCTGAGCTGAGATCAGGAGTCAGACGCTCAACTGACTGACCTATCCAGGCGCCTCTATTAATTTCTTCAACAGAGATTATGTGAATCACTAAAATCAGGAATTATTATGAAATGTCTATTTTCTAGTATTAAATGGGGTTTAAGTGATTTCCACAATTTGCATCTTTCTAGAAAGCTCCGATAGTTAGATTTGGGTTCTAATTTTGACATTTCCTTTTTTAAATCATCATCATGATTTGTTCAGATTTAGCACTTTCTGAATACCCACTTTGTGCCAGACCTTGTACTGAGTGTTTCCCACATATCGTCTCATTTAACTCTTAAAATAGCAGAATTCCTTGAGAGCCGAGGAAACACCTCCACAGAGGTTAACTCATCGGAACCTCTCCAAATTGCCTGGGTTCAGCAGCTGGGGCCCTCCTGGCGTGTTCACCTGGGTTCCAGAAGCATAAAGTCTGGTATCTTCAGCACATTAGGAAAGCTTTCTGGGAAAAGGTGCCATTATACGGGCTGTCTAATTCTTGCTCATTTAGTCGGAAAAAGCCTACCCATCCCATGTGGGGCCCAGGAAGGAAGTGGCTGGTGGAGGAGGACACAGGGGTATCGAGCCTGCCTTTCCGCTCTGAGTCAGCTAGGAGGTGGGTCCTCACAGAACAGAAGCTATTTCCTTCTTTGCCTCTTTGTATTATCACTGGACAGTCCCAGAGCCGGCTCTGCCTTTTCTATTATTGCTCCCTTCTCCAGGGCTGCCTTCCAAGAGCTTACTCCCGAGAGCAGGAGGCTTGTGCTGGCTTCTCCTAGAATGAGCTCAGAGGGCAAGAGCTTCTCAAGGGAAGACACAGGACATCAGAGACTGGAGTACCCTTTTCAAAGCTGTCCTGGCTTCTACATCTCCGGTAGAAGCTGGGCAGACTCCACTTTCTTTTAGCAGCCAAACACCAGAGTGTCTGAAATCTTATATGTTCCAGGAAGAGGGAACCTTTCTCTGCTGGGCAGCCGGGTCAGAAACGCCCAGGGTCTTCCCATAATGCTGAGACTGGGCCCTTGTTTGGGTTTTAGTTTGTAAGATATCAACCCTTAAACTGCTAGGATGGCCCTTGGATATGTGCATCCATCTCTGTTCTTGATTCCATTCACAATGGACAGTTTGGGGTAGATCCAGACTGTGCGCAGCCCTACGCTGTCTGAACTGACCCTCCCCCCTTTTATTGTGCTGCTAATGTATGGGGAGGTAGAGAAAGGCCTCTCTGGGCAGTGACATTTGAGTTGATTTGAAGGAAGTATAGGATCAAATTACATAGTTATTCAGAGCAAGAGTGTGTCAGACAGAGGGAATAAGACATGCAAATGGCCTGTGGTTGAGGCATGAGGGGCTGTGATCAGGGAATAGAAAGGCTAGTGAGTCCCTAGCAGGGGGAGCAAAGGGGAAAGTGGTAAGAGATGAGAGCAGAGTGGTAGCTAGAAGACCAGATCTTGCTGGTCCAGATCCCTGTGACCCAAAATAAGGCCGAATTGATCCCTTTTAAGGATTCTTTCGGGCTGGCAAGGATGATCAGTCCATTTTTCCAGTGCCCCTACTAGCCTCTACATATTTGCCTTTTCTTCAGTGTGTCCTTGCTTCCTTGGTCTCTGTTAACTGTGCAATGGGGACGTTTTCCCTACAATATTAATATATTGCACAAAATCCATATTGGAAGCTAGAGGATTGTGTCTTTTTTCATGAGCTAACTCTTACTAACTGAAAAATGACATTAGCGCCCATCTCCTATGCTTCTCTTTTAATTAAGACCCCCCCAAACATGTAGTCCTACTATTACATGAGATTCCCTGTAAGCCCCTGGCTTCCTCATATGTGGGGTGAGGGTCTGAAGTTTCCCTTTCTGGGGTCCCTTTGAGAGTATGAACATGGACACGAGTGATTTCCCTCTTTACACCTTGCCCTTCCAAAGAGAGATATTATATCCCACATCAGTATTGTTTCTGTAGTGTGACCCTGTGTATGCATTTCCTGACCAGTGAGTCCGGAGGCGTTCAGCATCCTTACCTTTGTGGCTTTGTTCTTAGGACCTTACACCGACGCCGTCGATCTGAGCAGTCTGCCTTAACTCCAGATGAGCACCGAGGCTATGATATGATGGCACTTTGTGGATTTTCTGTAAAGTTGGGAAAATGAGGGATAATGGGTATTTAATGGGTCCCCAAAGATGACAGGTGTGGACAAGTGCTTGCGTCTTCCATTTCTAATCCTGCAGTTTATGTATTCTTGTTCAGAGCTCGAAGCTTGGAGCTGAGAGAATTCTGCTTACAGCCGGCAGAGAAGGACTGGGAGGGGAGGCAGGGGTGCGATGTCCTTCTCTTTGCCTTGTGCATGTGTGCGGGTCACCAAGACTCCGTTTCCCGGTGGAATCCTTGCCAGCCTTTATGGCCCTTCGTGGGACCTGTGTGCACGCGGGGTGTCGTTTCCAGTGTCAGGCGCCCACTTCCTCAGTGCAGGGTCATGCGTGTGTTTAGAAATGCCTTCGAATTCGGAGTTCATGTAGAACGTGCTCGCACACAGATGATATTTTTTGCTTTATTCTTCAATGCTTTCCTGTTCTCATGTAAAATATTGTCATCCTCTCTCCTTTCCCTCTACCGTTCCCCTCTGAGTGCAGGAGCGCCTGAGCCATGTCCTGAGTTTGGCTGTGCCAGCACCCCTGCCCACCCAGCACCCCCAGTGGCCACCCTGAAGGTTTTTAATCATGGTCCTTCGGCCGGCTGGCTGAGATACTGCAGCAGCGAAGTCAGCACCCCTCGTCGGCACCTCTCGCCCGCATCCCACCCTGTCCAGCGACATGGTGCTGCCAGTGTGCACGGGAGTCCCGCAGGAGCAGGTGCCGAATGGAGCTCAGCCTTGTGTTGGCATCTTTGAATGGCCTGGCGGCCTTGGCCCTTTAGAGCAGAGCTGGTCCTGGGGCTGCTGGGCTGCCGTGCAAGGTGGTTTGCCACTTCGTACTACCAGATTTCATTATTATTTATGTTTTTAAGATTGTATTTATTTGAGAGAGAGTGAGTGAGCGAGAGAGAGAGCACACAAGCAGGAGCAGCGGCAGCAGGAGGGAGAAGCAGGCTCCCCGCTGAGCAGAGATTCCCAACGGGGGGCTCCATCCCAGGACCTCGGGATCATGACCTGAGAGCCAAAGGCAGATGCTTCACCGGCAGAGCTGCGCAGGCACCCCTCAGTCCTAGGAACTCCTGAAGACCGACTGTTTTCACGCTGTCTTCTGACCATCTTTGTGATGCGGGATGTGGGAAGCTGTGTAATTTGATGAATCCCGGCCAAATGTGCAGTTACAAGTTTAAGTCCTCATTCTGCCGTGCGAGCTAGCTGTGCACCCAGGACAGGTCATGGAAGGTCTCCAAACCTCTCCTGTATCCAGTGGAAGTTCCTGATACCTGTGCTACACGGTTTGGGCCAGGATTTATTGAGATAATGCTTGTGGGAAGCACCTCGTTGGGGTCTTGGCACATTGTCTGCGCTCCAGTAGGTGATGAACTTCCTTCCTTTTCTCAGCTAGGATCCCAGGCAGGAGAAGAAAAGGCCAAGTCAGCTGCAAGACACGCCAGTTTGCTCTCTTCAGTGATCCGTGCTTGGCAGGTTTCACATACTTAAAGACAGAAGTAGAGGAGCTGTAATTACGCCCTTGCCTGTGGTTTGGTTTGGTTGCAATATTTTCCAAATCGGGACTGCAGTGGCCACCTCTCTGCTGCTAAATGCAGGGCCGACTGGGAGTCAGCGTGGGCCGTCGGTAGGTACTGGGTACAGAGGACTCCCGAGTCCCCTGCCTCGCCGGTGGGGTGGGCGGCATTGTCGGGATGCCCTGCGGGGATCCCTCTCGTTGGCCCTCTCCTTACATCTTCAGGGGCCGTGCCCCTGGGCCGTACGGATGCTCTTGCTGTTGTACCGTGTTTCCCATTCACTGAGTTTCCGTTGTGCACTTACTTCCAGTTGTGCCCCTGACCTAGGCACAACTGGGATTGGCCTTGGCAGGAGGGTTCTGTGTCTCGCTGTGCTCACACCGCCTCCATTCCTGTCCGCCTCTCACCGGATGGCCTTGGGCCTCAGGAACCTCAGTTTCTTTGCAGCATGGAGGAACCCTTTCCTCTTAGAGCTGCATGAGGATGAAGAGGATTAATGCAAAAAGGTGGCTAGCGCAGAGCCTGCGCCATAATAAATGCTCAGTAAAATGGCTCGTATTCATGCTAGTAATAGGCAACACGCAAGCATTTATTGTCACAGAGCCAACATATTCCAGGTAAACAGACGTCGTTAGCTCTCTGTACAGCAAACCCTGTTATTCCTCGACTGAGGTTATTTATTTATTTATTTATTTTTGAGACAGAGAGAGAGAGAGAGAGAGTGTGTGGGGAGTGCAGGGGGAGAGCTGGGAGAGAGAAATCCTAAGCAGGCTCTACACTCTGCATGGAGCCCGGTGTGGGACTCGATCCCATGACCCTGAGATCATGACCTGAGCCAAAATCAAGAGGTGGATGGATGCTTAACTGACTGAGCCCCCCCGGGCACCCCACCTTGACTGAGGTTGTTAGGATGGAAACGCAGACGTCTAGGATAAAAGTGCATTTTGTATGTCACCAGGGAAGGACCGTGGGTGGCCATACTGAATCTGAGCTGTGTTTGTAGTGCTCTGTGGAATTTGGAGTACTGTGTGCCTCTGATATCTTCCCTTAAGCTGGACCTCATTGCTCAGGCCTTATGGAAGCCCTTACGTGTCCCCGGGTTTCTGGTCATGAGCTCACAGAGCCTCTCCTTGCACTTGTGGGTGATTGTGGCCCGTGGTGCCGGGAAGGACTTGTGCTTAGTTCAAGGCTCCATGCCTTGTCGCACAGAGCGCTGGCTTCTTCTGTGAATTGGCTAGCCCGGAAACGCTGTGAGGTAGGCTCGTTTCAAATGTAATTGCTATTCACTTAGTGTCAAGTACAGCATAATTATTTACACCTAGAATCTGCTTAGAATTCTCTGTATAACAACATGGCAAGCCTTGCTTTCTACACGTTCATTTAGGCTGTTAGCCGAGGCAGATCAATGTAGAGTTAAGGCAGATGTTGGATATTGGGACTGTGTTTCCTTCCTTTATAGGTTGAGTGATTTCAGAATTGTTATTACTTTATGACATCTAGTTCGTAAATACCTTTTTCCCTGAGCAATTTTCTGTTATGTGTAAGAATAAGTGACTTTAAGGGGAGATGGTCTACAGTTTCCTGGTTTTTGCTGTCTATGAAACACTGTGCCATTAATTTTTTGCCAGAACAGGGGCGCCTGGGTGGCTCAGTGAGTTAAATAACTCTCTCCCTTCGCCTCAGGTCATGATCTCAGGGTCCTGGGATCGAGCCCCGCATCAGGCTCTCTGCTCAGCGGGGATCCTGCTTCCTCCTCTCTCTCTCTCTGCCTGCCTCCCACCCTACTTGTGATCTCTCTCTGTCAAATAAATAAATAAAATTAAAAAAAAATTTTTTTTGCCAGAACAAAATACAAACCCAGATCGAATATCTTTCCTTTTGTTTCCATGCCCCATCCTCTGCCTGTATTTGTGTTGTATTCATTTACGACTGTGTGTGTATATATGTGGTGTGCATCTATCTGTATATCTGCATGTGTGTAAATATGTGTATTTTGTAAGTCCATACACACTTAACATGTGGAATATAGAAGGACTGAGATTATGTTTTGCTCTCGGTAATTATTTCCCCCAGTATTTGATTATGAAGTATTTTAAACATGTAAAAAAGTTGAATTGTCCCGTTAATACCCATATATCTACTATTAGGATTCCGTAGTTAGCATCTTGCTATATTTGGTTTATTGTCTAATTACCTTTCTCTGCACCAGTGCAGTCATTTGCGTCCTTTTGTTGTTGTATTTTGTGTAAGTTGCATGCTGCCCATAACCAGGGCCATGTACTCTGTTTGTGGAAAGCATGTATTACATACCTGGTCTTCCCTCAGTCTTCCCTGGACCTTTCTGTCAAGACCTACTTAGAACTAGGCTGGAAACCTCACCAGCAAGTTCAGGGCCCTCCCAGTAGCCTCTCCCAGGGCTGTGTCCCTCTTGGTGAGGCCTTAACCGTTCTGATTCTCACTGTGCATTTTGAAAAAAGGGTGTCCAAGATGCTCTGTCTACCTTTTGACTTTTGCACACATAGTGACTTAACTAGACTCCTCAGAAAATACTGTCTGCTCCCCATTCCTTGACACCAGCCAGATAAAGGCTCTGCAGACACCAGCTCCTGATTTAGCCTCAGGTTTCCTCTTTGGTTATTTTCCAGCATTCTCTGTCCTGGGCAGCCTCCCCTGCCCCTCCATCTAGCCGTCAGACTGACCTTCGAGGAGAAGCAGTTCACTGCTATCCTGACTCACTGGTACCCCAGTGCTGCCCTGGGTGGAATGTTGAGAAGGAATGTAGGAATGAAGGCCTTGCTAGGAGTAAACTTCCCGTTCATCTTAAGTAATGGCTTTCTCCATTATGTTTATAATAATATTGCAACAATTTCCATTTAAGCTGTGCATTCTGTCAAAAAATAATTTGGAAAAAGTGAGAAGTATGCCACTCATATAATTACAGAGGGAACCCGAGTCAAATATTTTATTTAAATCATTAATGAAGCAACCAGTAAGTTGGTAAAGCTGAGTCAAAGGCATTTGAAGAAAAAGGATCAAGAGAATAATTAGGTATCTGTGGGGGAAATAGTGGGGTACCATTCAGATCAGTCTTGAGGCACCCCAGCTTCTGGAAGTATTGCCAGCAGAAAGCTCTGTAGGGGAGGAAAAAAAATTTTTTGCCACCCTTCTTATTTCTTTTGGCTAGTCTGTTAGTTGACATAAGACAGATTAATAGGAGGAAAGCAAATTTAATTTCATATGTACTGGAGTCCCAGAGAGATCTGAGAGGCTCTAAGACAGGCTGTTGATGCTTATATGCCATCCTGAGCTAAGGAGGGATAGGAGTTTAAGGCTTCAAAGGGAAAGACAATTTATAGGAGGTGGAGAAGAGCAAATGTTTGGTAAACAAATGTTCCTGGTGCCTTGCAGAGACAATGGGGTATGGAGAGGAATTGAAGAGGTGGGCCTTCTGGTCCCCCCACCCCTTACCCCCACCTAGCCCTGACTTTCTGTAGTTGTCTCTTCCTGGACTAAGACCTCTATCTAAATTCTTAGAGGCAGTTAAGGGGGGAGGTTAAAAGCTCTTCCTGAGTCTTTTGGACCTGGATTGTTTTCAGCTTAAATAATCTACGTGCCAAAATGGTGCATTTTGGGGAAGTGGGAGGACTTGCTCTGGATCCTTTTAGCCCTTAGCTGTCAGCTCCCTTCAGGAGTTTCCTTGGCTGCAGAGAGTCTCCCGGCCCGAAGACATGCTCCCTGTCAGGACAGCCTGTACCCAGTGTCTTATCCATGCGTGGGGATAAAGCCCGGGCGTCTCTCCCTCTGCTTGCATCTCTCGAGGTCATCCTGTGATCAGAACTGCCCAGAGAGTCAGCCAGGGCCTGTCATAACTGTGTCCCAGCTTACCTTCTTTCTCCACGTAGTCCTGCTTCCTTCCCTCCCTTCTTTGGGGCTTGATCCTTTGAACACTCCTTCATAAGCTTGTGGCTCCATAGTGACCATTTTAGATTCTGCCTCCTGAGAAACCCAGTTGGTCACAGTTAGATGCAAAATTAATGAGCATCCTTCAGGGCAGTTACTGTAAATTTGGGGGTTCTCTTTTCTATGGCACAGAAGTCTACAAGTTAGCACATGGCTTCACAGTGTCCAAGCCCTTAGTATGTAGAAAATAATGAAATCAAATCCGGGTGTACCTCTCTAGATCCGGGTCTGGCTGATCTGCATAGACCTAGATAGTCAATATTTTAAGCTCTCCAGGCCACACACCTCTGTTGCTCTCACACAACCTCTCAACTCTGCTGTTGGAGCAGGCGAGTAGTCTTGGTGGCTTGGTGGTGATGGCAAAGCAGGTGGAGGGTGGGATTTGGCCAGAGGGCCCTAGTGTGCTGGCCCTTGCCCTAGATAGTTATCTAAGTTTCTTAAACAGTGTGCTAGAATGACATTGAAAGGACAAGCTGCCTGCTGTCCTTGCCCTTTTGATTCTTGGAGGATTTAATTTCTAAATCCTGCAGCCGCCCACAAGGGGCTCATATTACCCTCTCGAAAGTGAGGTAACAGGATCAATGAGGGTTCTCTGTGGCTTCCTACTTCAGTAGATGATGGCCTTTGGAAGGAAGCCAGGTGGCTCTAGCTCTCAAGCTTGCTACAGCCCCCCTCCAACAGCCTACCTCACTGAGTCACGGGAAACATGGGGATAGAGGTGTGAGGCACTGCTTGGAGAGGGGCACCCAAGGAACAGCTGACCGCCGATTCACAGAGCCCCGAGGTATTTGAGGGGGCCCTGCCCAGCACCGTAGTCTCCCTGCCATGTGTCCTGAAATTGCCACAGGAGAGGGGGGTGTACCTGTGAGCTAGGCAGTGTGAATGCAGATAGCTCTTACCCATTCAGGTTTTAGAGGAATTTTCCAGCCTGGACCTCGTTTCCTGGGCTGCACTCCTCTGATGGAAGTAGCGAGTCAGAACGGCTTACACCCCAGCGGCCGGTCTCTTCCCCCGGCCTTGCCAGATGCTGGCTGTGCCCCTGAGCAAGCCCCCTGGTCAGCCCGAGACTCCGTGGTCACCCTTAAGAAATGTGAAGGAACTCTCCGGGCTTTTCCCCGCTCTGCCTTGTAAACAGCCGTTTGACGGGGACTGGATTCAAATTCTGACTCGTCACCTCCCCAGCTGGGTGATCATGGGCACGTTTCCTAAATCCCCTTTGTCTCGGTTTCCTTATGTGTAAAATGAGGATTGTAATAGTATCTTTAATATGGCTAATAGGAAAACGAGATTGACTTGTGTCTGTAGAGCTTGTAGAACAAAACCTGGGAATACATAGTAAGCCCCATGAAGTACTGTCTACTATTTCTGTTACTGTTTTTGTGATTGCTACTATTATCTTTAACACTTAGTATGGTGTCCAGCTAATAATAGGTGCTCAATAAGTGTAGTTCAAGGCATACATGAGTCACATAATAAACTCGATTCAGATGAAGTTCTAGAACAGTGCTCTCCAGTGGAACTCTCTGTGATGATGGAAATGTGCTATTATATTGGTGCTGTGCACTCGGGTGGTATAGGGGAGGAAAAATAAATTTACCTCTTCCCTTTTGTTTCTTGACAGAGACATACCCTGTAATAGGAGAGAGCTTAACAGGAGAAAAACAAACTTAATTTTGTATGTATGGGGCCTTAAAGATATGAGACCCAAAGAAATGACCCAAGCAGACAGGTTTTATACCTTTTTGACAAGGAAACAATAAATTTGTGAAGAATTGACAAGACAAAGAAGTTCGAGCTTGGGTGGTTAATTAACAAAGAAGCAACAAGATTTGTTTACAGAGTTTTCTGGGCTCCAGATTCTGTATCAGTAGTGATAAGGATTTCTCTGTTCCTCCTGGTGCGGGGAAGGTGCCTTTCACACGGGAGATTTATTTCCTGTTTTTAGGGAGACAAAGAGTGACCAGAGTGTCCTTATATCAGCTGTTTCTTATGAAACTTTAATTCAAAATAATCAAAGTGCCAGAGTGGCATATTTTGGGATGGCCTGCCCTGATCTCCTGTCAGTTGCCACTAGCTGCGTATGGGCTGAGGAGCACTTGACGTGTGGGTAGTGCAATCGGGGAACTGTGTTTTAAGTTTAATGCAATCTCAATTGAATCTTACATCAGCCTGTGGCTAGTGGCTACCGTGTTGGACAGCACAGTTCTCTGAACACCAGTGTTCAGAGTTTGTGATTAGGTTGGTCTGGTGTCGGCATTTTTGCAAACATTCATGAGTGATTAACATGCAACCAGAATTGAGAACCACAGGACTGGAACTTTTAGGCCAGCACTTTCTCATCTACCCATCCATCCATCCATCCACCCACCCACCCATCCATCCATCCATCCATCCTCCCACCCACCCACCCATCCATCCATCCACCCATCCATCCATCCATCCACCCACCCATCCATGCATCCCTGCACCCATCCATCTTCCCATCCATCCATTCAGGGTGTAAATATTAAGTTCCTGCTGTATGCCAGTTACTCTAATTGGTGCTGGCAGTCAAAAAAGAGAGAGAGATCTTCGTTCTCAATGAACTTGCCTGCTACTGGGGGAACAGATGATATGAAAGCATGTAAGAAGTAATGAGGTCAAATGGGCATTGCACTGGGGGCTGGGTTGGAAGGGATGGTGGTGCTCATTTAAGTAAAGCCTCCTTCGGCAAGGGACCTCTGACCTGGATCCTACTGGAGAAATAGCCTTGTCGTGATCTGGGATAAGAGTGTTCCTGGCAGAGGGGGCAGCCAGTGGTCTTGAAGTGGGACTGGACTTGGCCTGTTTACAAAACAGGAAGAATGCCGTGTGGTTGATGGTGAGTATGGAGGACCGTGGCAGGAGGTGATCTTAGAGAAGGGGACGGGTGGGATTTTTGAGGACTTTGTGGACCGGGGTCTGGAGTTTAGGATTTGTATTCTGAGTGCCATGGGGAGCTGTGGGAAGATATTAAGCAATGTCCCCTCTACTGCCTGTCTCTCTAATTGCCACACAGGTAGCGCATGGGTGATACAGGGAGGGGCTAGTGGTGGCTGGGCCACAGTGGAGACAGAAGAGTGGGCAGGTGGGGCTCTACCAAGGTAGAGCTGACGGAACTTACTAATGGGAGGTTTGGATATGTGAAGGTCACAGGGGGAGTGTTTATATACCCTCCTTTCCAAATATCTGTAGACAGTGAGACTGGGTATTTGGAGTTTCCTCTGACTGAATAAGCTTATCTTCCTTCCATCTTACTTCTGGAGAGAGCCAAGCCCTGTAGGTGAGGGGATTATAAAGCATGTAGCCTGGGGCAGTGTTTCTCCACCAGCAAGGGGCAGATCACCTGAGGATATTGCAAAAATGCGGAATCTGAGAATTTGACTCCATGGGTCTGGGGTCTGAGATTCTGCCTTTCTGAAAGGCTCTTTGGTGATGTTAGTGCTGCCTGAGTTTGAACCCCATTTCCTCTCCTAAGGGCTTTACTCACCCCCTGTTATATGTTCCTCCTACACGGAGGCACAAAACAGTGGCCCTCCAGACCCTGTGTGTCTTGGGAGCCGGTTGTGTCAGGCCAGGAAGCACTCTCTCAGGGCTGAGCCCGTTCTTCCATGCGGACATCTCGGACTTGTGGCTCTAAAGTCCTCTCCAGAGACTCAAGGACTTTCCTTTGTGGACAGAGAAGACCTTGTTCCTTTGTCCTTTTGGGAACAGAGGTCTGCAGCAATTATTTCCCAGCCCGTAGCTGTGTGCACTTGTCTCTTCAGGTCTGATCTCCAGAACTACATTGGAGGGGATGTATTTTACATGAAAAAGGAGCCTTTAAAGCAAAAAGACCTGTGGGCAAGAAGCCATGTGACTGCTTGATTTAAACAACCCTGTGTTACTAACACAATGCATTTACTTGGAGTCCGGGTGGGAGAAATGAGAGGTAATTAATTACCAGAGATGTTAACAGTAGGATGATCCCCTTCTGCAGAGAGGAATTTCAACTCCAAAGCAGTGCCTCTAGGTCTGGATCTGTTTCTTTCTTTTTTTTTTTTTTTCACTTTTTTTTTTTTTT